>JBBMOL010000492.1:0-232054 GCA_037954665.1 Laguncularia racemosa | reverse complement strand
GATTGCTTTATACATGTTCTTTAGCGGTTGGTTTCGTGTTTTCCCAGAATGTGAACCTGAGATCTCTCTGATAGAAGCTTAGCTATCTGGATCCGACTGGTTTCAAGATTGTGTATTGATGCTCATGATTCCTTAAAGCGAGTTGATTTTCAGGAATCAAATCTAAGGACTTCTGTCGGTCTTCTGAATCCTTGTTGTATTTTGTTGAGGAGATCTTCAAATGGCGATTTGGAACTCTGTGACCATTGGCCCTTTATACCTGGTGGAGGAAGGATTCAGATTGCCCTTCTGTATATTAACTGTTGTCTTGGTCCAAGATAATTGGTTTGATTTCTCCATACTGGGTTATAAGTTATTGCTGTATGGATTAGGTTTAGGCCTGAATTGAGTTTCTAAATAATCCACTTGGGATTGCCCTTCCTCTCACCTTGAGGGTTCCACAATGCCAATTGAGTTGTGAGACAGTCAATTCGACGATCTTTTCTAGATAAAGCCTCAACTTTGGACATGATAGAAGTAGCACATCCACTTCAAGAATGCCTGCACCTTCTTTTCTCTGTGCCTACCCATGTGACCATTCATAATTATTCGCAGGCCATGTCTTCAAAAAGAGTTAAAAACTTTCTTCAGGAGTTTTATGGTTCAAGGTGCGCACCAGCTTGCGACATCTACTTGTTTGTTCTCGTTTGATAGTTCAACCCTTTATAAAATATCGGAACTTGAAGGCCCACTTCTGGGATCCTATGGTGTGGGCATTTCGCATTGAGTCCTTGAATCTCTCCCAGGTTTCATACAACGTCTTCATGTCATACTGGTGGTAGATTGGGATCTCAGCTCGAAGTTAGCGGTCTTTGAAGGACGGAGATGTTGGTCCATAAACTTCTTAATCAGACCTTGCCATGTAGTAATGGAGTTCCTCGGTAAAGAATTCTGCATTGCTTAGCCTTTGCCTTTCAAAGAGAATGGGAAAGAGCCTGAGGCGGATCGCATCATCACTAACTCCATTAAATTTGAAAGTATCACATTCTCCTGAAAGTGTTGGATATGCACATTTGGATCTTAATCCTGTAAACCATCAATTGTGTATATTTGTGCACCATCTGAATCACGGCAGGCTTAGTTCAAATTATTTTCCTCCACTCGAGGACGGATATGCTAGAGTGAGCCTATCAAATTTTGGCCTGGCAAAATCAGAATTGGTCTAGGGGCTCATTTAAATCGGCACATCTCTGTTATCAAACCAGTGATAATTCGAGGGATCACACTACATTTCCTTGATTCTACTCTGAAGACACGATTATTGAATTAATCAGCCATTTTCTACCTTCAGTGATTCTCTTGAATACAAATGATGTCGACTCAGTTGAAGTGTTGCTTTTATTGATAAGACGAATAATTTTCTCTAGCTTTAGGATTAAACAGCAAGTTCCTTGGAGCGATTCTGGTCATGTACTCTAAACGTAATACAAATCAATTATGGCTCCAATTCTCAGGAAGAAAAGGAATAATAAATAAATAATTGTTGATTAATAAGTAATAAATGTTTCTAATAATGGCGTTTATTCCCCGGCAACGACGCCAAAAACCTTGATCGTTGCCAATCGTAGTTTTAATATTTATAATTCTTGTTCTTAATCTTACTACGAAGCAATAGCAGCACACCTATCGTAGTGTATTATAAACGAGAGTAAGCACAAGGTCGTCCCTTATGAGATACACCAACTACTAGTACTTAACTCATCCTATTATCTAACCGACGCTTAAAAAATATTGGTGAAACTTAATTACTCAAACCCAAAAACTAATAACTCACAAAACAACAATGGTTCCAAAGATTTTAAATTAAATAAAAGAAACCCTTTGATTTTTTTAATACCCTTCTCTATCATGTAATTCATTAGATTAATGAAAAATTGGCGTAGTTACTTCTTATACTTTTCTTTTTCCCCCTAGTTAATTTAAACTACTTTCCCCAAGTATTTTAAAACCTATCTAATCCTAAAATTTATCAAATGGGAAACTCCCCTTATTTAATAGCAACCAAGAATTGCAAAAGAAGTGAATACGCATAAAAAAAATTTTCAATGTAAACAAGACTCTTTTTTCCCTTTCTTAGAAGAACAATCAAATCTCATTAATTGCTTTAAAAATCTAATCATAAAGCAATTTCTAAAATTAACTAATATGATATTTTTTCATAAAATTAAATTTTTCCGGAAATCTATAAATTTAAAGGGAAAAAAATTGAAGGGCATGCAATTAATCAAAAGAAAGTCAAAAACTTCGCAAAAAAAACCGAATCTTTATCAAAAGACAAGAAGTTTCGAAAAAAACCCTAGTTTTTTAGAGTTCAAACCCCCTCCATAATTTGAACAAAAGAAATAAAATTTTTAAACGAGAAGAATAAATAAAATTATAGCCCAAAAAAACCCTTTAAAAGATAGAATTTTCCCTTTTTTTTTGGGTCTTAAATTTCTCCTTTTGAAAATGATAGAACCTTTTTTTCCCCTGCTTCTATGAGGGTCAGAACAAGTAAAAATTCGTAACCTCGTTTTTTTGGGAAATTTAAAAGGGTTTCCTATTTATAAAAATGTACTCAAGTTGGATACTTTTATACGAGCGGATACACGAGAAAGGTATCCCCTTTTCATGTATTCATGCTTTTTCCAAGTGCCCCTTATTGAAAATACAGAGAAAGTACAGGGGGGGTTTTACATTAGTCGTGTATTTGAAACATCGTTGCCCCAACAGGGAAAACTTAGATACACAAGTAAAGTAAATGGGGCGTGTACTTTGCTCGTTTTACTTTTTTTTGACATCCACTACAATATACAAAAGCAAAAATACATGGGCGTGTATCCCCATCATTGGGACTTTCCAGACATCCACTTCAAATATAAAACAACAAAGTTTCAGGGGTGTGCTTTCTTGGTACTTTTTCCCGAATTTTTTATTCCCCATGTTTTGTATCCAAATTTCCCTTCCAAAAATTGATCCGAACTCTTTAAAAAAATTTCCCTTTCCCTTTGTCCCAAAAAACTCTGGAAAATCCTGAAAAATTAAAATTCATTCCATTAAGCATCCTTTTCTTCAACAAATCATCTAAAAATTCAAAAATAAACACAATTTCCAAATTTCTCTAAATAAAGGGTTTTTTTGGACTTATCAGTCCCCTATAAATAAGATGCTTTTTTAATTTTTTCTTTTAAACCCTGTGATAAAAACTACACGGGGTGACCAAAACCTAAAACCAATACGTTTTGGGAAATTTTTACCCAAAATGGGCCCAAAACCCAAACAAGTGGGAAACCGGGGACCCCTTGCCTAAAAGTGTGGTAAGAAACCCTTTGGGATATTCTGTGGAGCCACAATAAGATGAAAAACCGATGGAAAAATGGGATGAACGCCACGAAAGAAAAAACCAAAAATTCAAGTGGGAAATTCTTTAAAAAACCAAGAGAGAAAATTTTCCCTTTAAAAGTGTTTTTCAACCTTGTTTTGTGTGTTCTTTGGCTATTTTTCAAACCCCAGAAGGGTTATATTAAAGGGTTTACAAAATCGTATTTAAAAAAAATCCCCAAAAAAGACTTAACATCATAAAATCGTGGAAAAATAACAAAAAAGGGGAAAAAAAGGCCCGGGGAGCCCAAAAGGGGACACGTTTGTAGTCGGCGTAGAGGGTATACAAAAGGGCGTGCCTTCTGGCCGTTTTATTTTCTGTGGAATTTTTTAACACCCAAAACACAGCATTTTTTTCCGTTTTTAACCGTGGGATAGGTGTGTATGATTTTTGTGGAGCCCCCCAAAACTCACTTTCACGGCCCGGGCCTTTTTAAAAACAAAGCCCCTTTCTCATGGTTTTTGTTCCAATTCCTTTTCCCCCCTTCGTTTGGTATATTATCAACCTGTTTAAATGCTTCCTTGAAAAACGTTTCGTCGAGTTCTTGTGATCTTTTGGTGGCCTTAAAAGGGTCTACATTCCATCTTCTTTGCTTGGCTCCCCTCATGGCTCTCTTTTCCTTCCTCTTGAAAAGGATTTTTTTCCTCAAAAACGTCGCCTACAACAAAAAGGGCTCAATCAGTACATTAAAAGTAGCACTTAATTGGGTACTCACTTGGCCCAAAACATCTTGTTTTCAAATTTTATTGAAGCTTCAAGGGAAATTTTAAATGGGCCAAAACGCCTCTGGAATTTAAAAATTTGATCGGGCCCCTTTCACGGAAAAACCCCTCTTTTCACGTGTGAACCAAACCCCGTATCCCCGGTTCAAAAAACAGCTTTTTTTGACAACCCTTGTTTGCTTTTTTCACAACAAATCTATTCTTCGCTCAATGTTTAGCCCTTTCCTTCTTTGTTGCCTCCCCATCTGAACCCCACATTCTTCTTGATTACCTCAGTTAAAAGGGGGGGCAATGGTGCTGAAATTTTTTCAAAACCTCCCGTAAAAGCTCCCTAGCCTGGAAACCCAAAAATTACTTACATTTGTTGGGGTTAGGCCCTTTTTTGGGGTCGCACAATCTTCTCTGATCAACCTAAATTCCCTGTGCACTAACAATTTAAAACCCAAAAAACATAAGTTTGTCCCATGAAAAAAATGCCCCTTTTGAGGTTTCATATTTAAATTTCTCCTTCAAACACTTCCCCAAACATCTCTCAAGTGAGAAAATATGGTCTTCCCAAATCTTTCTGTAAATAAGGATAACTCAAAATAGACAACCACAAATTTTCCAATAAAAGTCCTTAAAACATGGTTTTCATAAGTCTCATAAAAGTACAAAGGTGCATTAGTTAAATCGAAAGGCATTACTAACCACTCATACAATCCATATTTTGTCTTAAATGCGGTTTTCCATTCATCACCTTCTTTCATTCTAATTGGTGATACCCGCTTTCAAATCAATTTTGGAAAAGACACTAGACCCATGTAACTCATCAAACATTTCATCTAAGCGAGGAATGGATGACGATACTTTACCGTGATGTTGTTGATGGCGCGGCAATCAACACACATTCTCCATGCCCATCCTTTTTAGGCACTGCACATGGGCTCTACTTTCTCTCACGTAACCCTCTCCATTAATTCATTGACCTGTCTTTGGAGTTCCTTTGTCTCCTCTAGATTGCTCCTATAAGCTGGTTTTTTTAGAATAGAGCTCCGGGTACATGGTCAATCTAGTGCACAATACCATAAATTTAAGTGGTAAACCCTTGGAATCTCCTCAGAGAAGACATCTTCAAAGCCCTGAAACAATAGACACAACCACACTAGGCAAAGATTTAAAAAAAGTTCGTTAGTATTCAAACAAGTTTACTTAAAAACCAGCAACAACATAGGTTACTTCATCACTAACGCTCTCATCACTACACTCGCTCTTGCCACACAACTCTCCTTTTGCAAGGCTGCACTCTCCTTTCACTCAGCACCAAAGTTGATCCCCTTCAACTTGGTCTCTCATGCTCTTTCCAGCCTTCCGCTCTTTTCCCTTTTGATATCGACTTTTATGTTCCTTTTCTTTTCTCGCAGTATTTTACTCTCTCACTCTCCCTCTATTTTTCACTCACCTTATATTTTCCCAAAAGACTGTTGTACTAAAACTGATACTCATACACCTGTTTAGGTGTTAAGGGTTTAAGATTAAAGCTTGTCCCCTGGTGAACAAGCGTATACTTGTTAGAAAAGCCATCATGAACAACCATCCTATGAAACTGCCATGGCCTCCTCAACAACACATGATAGGCCTGCATCGGCACTACATCCAATAACACCTCATCCTCATACCTACCAATGCGAAAAGCAATCAAGGCTTGCTTACTCACCTTAGTGATAGGAATCAAAAACCGACAAGACCTATCATTAGGGCAAAAACTAAAGGAATTCAAATTTTGGGAATGAGGGCCCATTTTGAGCAAATCGACTCGAATTAATTTATATATTAACCTCTATTCATTTTATTCATTATTGTGTATTCCAACAGGCACACTTATCATATTCTATAGGGGAATGGACAAACTTTCTCAACTCAGCTTGTGGGTTATCCATGGACCGACCTGAATCGGCGATGAGCTGGGCTGATGGATCCTATAGAAGACCGGGAAAGTTGAAGCCAATTTCTTTTATATATTTTTCATTTGCATGGACATTTATGTTGTAATCATTTTGGGACACTTTTATTTCCATGTAATTTTCATTTAGGGTTAGCTACCTTAAAAGTGGCAAACTTGTAATTTTGAGTACTTTTTAAAACCCTACAGTAGCAAGTATAAATACTTGCTTAAGAGAGGGTTTGAGAGAGCTTATTTTGGCAGATCAAACACTACCTTTCACGTGAGAATTAGGGTTTTTAAACCTTAGTTCCAAACTCTTATCAATTTCAATCCTAAGAGTCGAAATTGTGGCGAGTGCAACATCTTGAAAATTTTGAGTTATATCAATTTCATTTTGTTGTGATTTCTTTTCTTCTCTAGTGTGTCATATCTAGGGTTGAATTGAGATAGTTCTTGGTCAGAAATACATATTATTATTCACGAATTCTTGTTTTTTTTTTGAAGTACTTAGAAATTGGATTTGGATCATCCTGGAAGAATTCCTCTTGAAAACGTGTTTTTTCTCTATTGGAAAGAAATTCTTAAATTAAGGTTTCTTTTGAATTTGTGGTTTATTTTCGTGGATTATATGAGATTAGAGTATTTTTAGAAGATATTATCATTGTGGTATTATAATTATATCATTGGACATTTGGATTTCATCATATCTTCATTAGGGTTCACGTTATTTTTGCCTTGTAGATCCGGTTTTTGCCTTGACTTGAGATCGTTTTTCTTTAAATCTTTGATTGTGCTTCTAAGTGGATTTAGGCACATCAACTTTTTTGGTATCAGAGCTCTTGTTGAGAGAAGGGAATTGGTTTCATTTGATTTCGTGGAGTCAATCATCCATTAGGATTGATTTAGTGGGAAAACCCCAATTATATTGATTTTTGTGGTTTTGAGTTTGTGAAATTAAACCCTTTTCTTGGAGTTTATTTTGCTGTTTGTTGGGGTTGGTTTTTGGGGAAAGGGTTTTTGCATCATTTTGTGGTCACTAATTTACGTGGAAGAGCAGAATAAAAAGTGTGTTTACTTTAGCAATTTTTGGAACTTGCAAAACTTAAACCCAAAAACCTTTGCCGTGGCTTGTTGTGGCGTGGAGGAGGAAGTGTAGTTTCTTGTTTTTGATTTCCATTGTGTAATTCTGAATTGGTGGAGTACAATTTGCAGATTGCATTGATTTTGATTATTAAGGAATTATTTGAATTCAAACATATGCAATTAAGTTGTGGGAGTTAATGATTGCTATTTGAATTTGAATTCATTGTTACCAATTGTGGAAGGCTTGCAACAAGTGAAGTTTGTTTGAATTTCAAATTGAAAGTTGCTGGCTATTGTGGAATTCGGAATTCATTTTTGGAAAGTCACATATTAGTCCTTTGTTATCATTATTTTCCGTGGGGGTGGAAGTATATTTGTTGTTATTTCCATTTCTTATTGTTGTCGTGGGAGTGGCGTGTAGTGTTTGTGTTGTTTGCCGTGGAGTTATTGGTGGAGTGGGTGCACCATGATTGAAGGTGTGTGTGGTGGTGTAAATTTGTGGAGTTGTGTGTAGTGCAAGGTGCTGCACATTAAGATAAAGTGTGAGTGTGAACCGTGGCTAATTACGGGAGTTAAGTAGTGAAGTTTGAAATTCAAATTTAAGCATTTAAGTGTGAAAGTTATTGAGTATTATTACTTAAACACTTGCTTAGTTGAATTCAATATCTTAACTACTTGGAAGTATTTATTTGTGCTTTAATTATTCTAATATACTTGAAGTGATAAGAAGTATTTATTGCATTGGTGACTTGTTGCACCGTGGTGTACAAGTGTGTGTTGTTATGCAAACTTGTTATTGTGACGTGGTGAAGTGAAGGGAGTGTGCTATAAATTTTTTTTTTGAGATTACATTTGTACTTCAGATAAATCGCATCCACAAACATGTCATATGATAGTGTGAATGGGACATTGGCAATGAGACCAATAACCAAGTGGGTGGCAGACTAGGTCGTCGAAATATAAGTGGAAGAACTCTAGATGAGCAACTTCAGGACCTTACCACAATTGTTGCTACATTGGCAACAAGAATTGATAGGATGACATTACCACCACCACTTGTGGTAAACCTTCAGGCATCACCTAGAGTAGAAGGAGATTATCATGCTCTTAGGGAAGGCAAAGATGATAATTTTGGGTTTAATCCATACTCGGATAGGGAATTTAGACCACCTCGAGGACTAGAGTGTGCGAAGCTATAGATGCCTTCATTTGATGGTAGGGGTTCCGCCGATGATTACCTAGACTGGGAAGACCAAGTTGAGGGTCTTTTCAAGTGTTATGAGATTGATGAAGACTTTAGGGTACACCTTGCAGCTGTAGAGTTCACAAGGTATGCCGCTTTGTGGTGGAGAAATATGGTGATCAATAGGCGAAGGGATAGAGAGACCGAAATACACACTTGGAGAGACATGAAACGAGTTTTGAGGAATAGGTTTGTACCGAAACACTAAGGGCATGAGTTATTTATGCGTCTCCAGACATTGAGACAGGGGGGTAAAACAGTGCATGACTACGCACAGGAGTTTGAGACACCAGTGATCAGATGTGGATCAGTTGAACCTCCTGAACAAACCCTAGCACGTTTTGTATCCGGGTTGAAGTATTAGATAGCTTGTGTAGTTGAGCTTTAGAGATATAGTACACTTGATGAGGTTATACAATTAGCCTTGAAAGTGGAAAGACAGAGACAATCCTATTCATTCCAGGATACTAGGAGCAAACTACTAGGGAACCAAACTGTTCAGGGTCAGTTATGTTCTCCTTCAGAGATACTAGTGGTTCACGAGCAGTTGAGTAAACCATTGGAGTATTCTAAGGATCAGAGTCAGATGGGTCTATCATTAGAGGGCCAGAATGTTCAGAGACATTTGTGTTCACCTTCAGAGGTCTCAGAGGGCAAAGAGCAGTTGGGCCAACCACTAGAAGACCATTAGGATCAACGACATACATATGAGTTAGAAAAGGAGGATATAATATCAGTGAAATGGGTTGAGTTAGGGGACACCTCAGTAGATAATGGGTCATTATTTGTGTTGCAGAAGAGATACATCCTAGAAATGGAGGAAAGAAAACAATCACCACCTACAGTATTTCAGATATTGGGATTCTGCAGAGATATTTCTTCAGGTGACTTGCTAAGAGGAAACAAAGTCTCTACTGCATTTGATCTACTAGATTTGAGGACAAATCTTTTTGAGGTCGAGGAGATGATAGGAATCAAAATCCGACAAGACCTATCATTAGGGCAAAAACTAAAGGAATTCAAATTTTGGCAATGAGGGCCCATTTTGAGCAGATCGACCCTGGAACTATTTATATATTAACCTCTTTTCTATTATTCTTGTATTGTGTATTCCAACAGGCACACTTATCATATTCTATAGGGCAATGGACAAACTCTCTCAGACTCAGCTTGTGGGTTATCTATGGACCGACCTAAACCGACGATGAGCTGGGCTGATGGATCCTATAGAAGACCGGCATGTTGAAGACCAATTTCTTTTATATATTTTTCATTTGCATGGACTATTTATGTTGTAATCATTTTGGGATACTTTTATTTCCTTGTAATTTTCATTTAGGGTTAGCCACCTTAAAAGTGGCAAACTTGTAATTTTGAGCACTTTTTAACCCTAGCAGTAGCAAGTATAAATACTTGCTTAAGAGAGGGTTTGAGAGAGCTTATTTTGGTAGATCAAACACTAACTTTCACATGAGAATTAGGGTTCTTACCTTGGTTCCAAACTCTTATCAATTTCAATCTCAAGAGTTGAAATTGTGGCGAGTGCAACATCTTGAAATTGTGAGTTATATCAATTTCATTTTGTTGTGATTTCTTTTCTTCTCTAATGTGTCATATCTAGGGTTGAATTGAGATAGTTCTTGGTTAGAAATACATATTATTATTCACTAATTCTTGTGTTTATTTGAAGTACTTAGTAATTGGATTCGGATCATCCTTGAAGAATTCCTCTTGAAAACGTGTTCTTCTCTATTGGAAAGAAATTCTTATAATTAAGGTTTTCTTTTGAATTTGTGGTTTATTTGCATGGATTATATGAGATTAGAGTATTGTTAGAAGATATTATCATTGTGGTGTTATAATTATATCATTGGATATTTGGATTTCGTCATATCTTCATTAGGATTCACGTGATTTAGCCTTGTGGATCCGGTTTTTGCCTTGACTTGAAATTGTTTTTCTTAAGTCTTTGATTGTGCTTCTAAATGGATTTAGGCACTTCACTTAGTCTCGCTACTATCATTCAGCCACTGCAATTTATATGGACTAGGGTGTTTAGTAGTCTTGAGTCCTAGCCTCTCGACAATAAAAGTACTCACCACATTAGTGCAACTCCCTCCATCAATGATCAAACTGCAAATATGATCACCTGGATAACATCTAGTATGAAAGATATTCTCTCGTTGCACTTCCTTTTCTTCCTTCACCTACACATTCAAAGCTCGCTTCACTACTGCCACTAACTTCCCTACTACAGGCTCCTCGTCATCACTAGCGTCCTCTAATGTAGGCATATCATCCTCTTCACTATCCCCCTCAGTCTCATACTCACCATCATCAAGCAGAATCATAACATGCCTATTTAGACATTGACTAGCAATATGGCCTCTGCCTTGGCATTTAAAACATCTAATGTCACGATTTCTAGGAGTAGACGAATCAGGTTTACCTTAGTTACCAGGAGTAGAACTCGCTTGCCTCTGCTCTTCCTTTGGCTTGGTGGGTAAAGACTTTTCTTCCTTCCTCCATTAGTTAGTCTTCCAAGTGGATGAACCAGCACCTTGTTGAAACCGTGCAGTACTACTACCTTTCCTCTTGTGTTGGTTCTCAACCTTTATAGCCATTTGAACCATATCTTCCAATTCTACATAATGCTGCAATTCTATGGCATTTTGAATCTCTCTATTCAATCCAGCAAGAAACCTAGCCATGGTAGCCTCTCTATCCTCCTCTACATTCGCTCTAATCATAGTAACCTCCATCTCCTTGAAATACTCATTCACAATTCGGCTTCCTTGCTTAAGAGTTTGCAATTTGTTGTGCAACTCACGATAATAATAAGTAAGAACAAACCGCTTCTTCATCACCCTCTTCATCTCTTCCTAAGACTCAATAGTGGTTTGCCATTCCTTCTTCTATTCAACATCAGTTGATCCCACCACACTATGGCATAATTTGAAAACTCAATGGCAGCAAGCTTCACTTTCTTTCTCCTACTATAATTTGTGACAATCAAACACCATCTCTACCTTCTTTTCCCATTCTAAGTATGCCTCGGGATCATTCTTCCCTTGGAAAGGAGGAATCTTTATCTTTATACTACTCAATTGATTATCCTCTCTGTTCCTATCTCCTCTATCTTCCCAATCCCTAGTTCCTCTATTCTTACCATCATAACCTCTATAACTCCCGATAGAAGGTTCATCAAATTCATCATAAGAAATTTCATCTCCACCCCTTTGTCCTCTCTTAGAACAACTCTCCCTCTTACGCCCTTGAAAGACGTTTTTAGATTACTCTAGTTTTTGCTCCACGTCTCATGAATTTGTTCCATGCCCTCCTAAAACATCCTCTTCATCTCACTCCTCAATGCCTCAATCACTAACCTAGTATCAAACCTTCCCCTCTCACCTTCAGGAGAACGTTGCCTCGACATAGTTCCTATAATAAAGGCTAGTACTAACACAAATATATATAGGATTAAGCCTCACGATTCACTCCCTTACGTGTTTCACTTAAAGGATGATATCCCACAATCACTCGTGTATTCTCACAAGAAATGATGATATCAACTCACCAATCCCTCTTCTCAATTCTCTTGGAACTAACCCAAACTACACCAATCCCTTCCATAGAATTCAAGAACAACTCTAGGGGCTTGAATTTTTCTCTTTTCTTTCCTTTTTGTTGCCTTTGTTTCGTCCTTTTGTTCACTTTTTTTTGTCGTGAATTTTTTTTTTTTGTTCTTGTTGTTTGTAACAAGATTAATAGGATGCACTACACTACTCAGGAAACAATTAACACTATGGACTTGAGTACGAAGCTATGACAACATGAAACTTGATATGAGCAATTGATATGAACGATTGGAGTTAGGGTTTTGATGTTACCTTCCTTAAACCGAACTGATGTTTAACAAACCTATGCTCTGATACCAAATTGATACGAACCACACCTACGTGTGATGAAACCTAATACCAATACGCTCAGAATTGCAACCCAAGATGCCAAAACAATCAAGTGGAGTCGTGACCCGTTGTTATAGGTGAGGCAAGAACCTTAGTATATTCTATTGACGCCACAATCGGGATGAAAGACTGATTGATAAGCCAGGATGAACGCCATGGAAGAAATCCGATAAGTCGAAGAGAAGTTCTTTTGAGAACCAAGAGAGGAGTTCTCTCAAAATATGTTGTTCAATGTTGTATGTGTGTTATCTGTTCTGTTTTCAACCTAACAACTTATATTGGGGTTTATAACTCGTAATAACAAAAGCCCAAAATGACATAACATCATAAAGTTGCAGAAAAATAACAAACAGGAAATGAAAGCCGGCAGCGTAGGACGGCGTAGTCCCTCTATCACGTGCGAATGGCAACGTCGGTTCAAGGCCGACAATGTTTAAGCCAGCATTGTCAAGGCTGGCAGCTTTGACCTCCTATGCTTTGATCTCCTTGAATGACTTGTATAAATGCAAGTTCATTCTCATGGTTGCTCCAATCTTTTCTAGCTTCTTTGACATCCTTTATTAACCCGTTAAGCGCTTCCTTAAATCGTTTCGCTCGAGTTCTTATGATTGGTCCAGGTGGCACTTCAAGAGGATCTACATTCCACCTTCTGGCTTGGCTCCCATCATGGCTCTCGTCAACCTCATTCAATTTCAATTCAAATTCAATCAACCCATTACATAATTCACCATATAAACCCTAATTTCAATTCATTAACAATAACCGCATCACAATCCCTTTTCTCAACCAATGCTCCGATACCGAAAATATGATGTGCCTAATTCCTATTTAGAACCAAGAAATCTCAAACCCAACGGACGAATCACAAAAAACACAATTCCGATAATCAAATAAACATTAATAACAAGATAAAAACCCTAAACCCATACTAGATATTACACACTAGTAAGAGAATAGTCCTAACACGGATTTGTTGATATGACGTACAACAAGCCTGATATCGTGACTTTCTACAATCCATAGGATTGATAAGAGTATAAGAAGAATGCACAAACTCAAACTTGTGTATTTCTCAATTGTCAAAAGTCTATCTTGTTTCCATTATAGAAAGGTCGAAATAACATAAAACAATCGAATTAGAATTGTAAGTTGCCAGCCTTGAAGGCATCTAGGCCGCCAACCTTTATAGCTGGTCTTAAGGGCTAGCTTAAATAGCTACATTGCCAACATTTATGGCCAGCCTAAATGTTTAGACTGCAGCCTTTAAGGTCGGCCTAAATGGGTTCACCACCGGCCTTTGTGATTTGATTTTCCATTAAGTGTATTTATAATTGAAATGATTTGATTCCCTTCAAATTGATGGGTGACTAACCAATTCATAAACACTCATTCAATTTAAAGGAAAATCATGAATATAAGCAATTTTCCCACTTTTACTCTATTTCTCATTAACCAATAAAATCAACCAAATCAAGCTCATGCATAGGTTTATTATTTTCAATCTTTAAGTGCAACTAAGATTACAAATACAAAACAAGTGGCTATCATTGTTGGTAGTCACCTTGCCATTTTTTAAGGATCATAATAATCCTTAGGTAGAGATTAGGAATCATAAAAAAAACTTAAATAATTAAACACATAAGAAATACACAAAAGAATAACTATTCTAATATTATCACTCTTAACCCCAAGTTTTATTAAAGTCTTTTTAAGGTGTTTTAGTTATTAGGTTCTTGTTTCAAGGATTGGCTTCTCGTCAACGTCTATGCTTAGGTCCTTGTTAGTGATAGTCTGATGTGCCTAAAACCAAGATTAAGCACATATAAAAACCAATTTGAAAGACAATCCAACAATGTCAATCAAACTAGTCTCAATCACATGAACAATGCCGTCAATTTCCAATGAATTTAACTAATTCTTCAATTATGATGTGTTTGAATCTTAAATCCAAATATGATATAGCTCTGATACCAAAAAGATGATGTGCCTAAACACACTTAAAAGCACATCCAAAGGACTTAAGAAAAACTATCTCAAGTCAAGGCAAAATCGGATCCAAAAATGGCACTTTTCAAATGAACCCTAATGATGAAAGGATGAAATTCAAACAACCAATGATATAATCAGAATACTTCAATGAAAATTCCTTCTAACAACACTCTAATTTCATGTAATCCACACAAATGAAGCCTCAATTTGACAAAGAAAAATTGTAACAAAACAATCCCTTTCCAATGGTGAAAATCACGTTACCAAGGAAATCCTTAAAGATAAATTGGATCAATATGATAATTCCTTCAAATAATCACAAGAATTCGTGAATAACAACAAGGATATCTGACCAAGAAATATCTCAATTCAACCCTAGATATGACACACTAGAGAAGAAAAGAAATCACGACAAAATGAAATTGATATAACTCACAATTTCAAGATGTTGCACTCGCCACAATTTCAACTTCTTGGGATTGAAATTGATAAGAGAATTTGGAATTAGGAAAACCCTAAGCCCTCTCACGAAATGTGAAGTGTTTGTTCTACAAAATAAGCTCCCCTAAACCCTCTCTTAAGCAAGTATTTATACTTGCTACTTCTACGGTTAAAAAGTGCTCAAAATTACAAGTTTGCCACTTTTAAGGTGGCTAGCCCTAAATGAAAATTACATGGAAATAAAAGTGTCCCAAAACCAAAATACAACCAAAATAGTTCATAAAAGAATAAATATATAAAAGAAATGGTCTTCAAGATGCCGGTCTTCTATAGGATCCATCGGCCCAACTCATCGCCGGTTCAGGTCGGTCCATGGATAACCCACAAGCTGAGTCTGAGGGAGTTTGTCCATTGCCCTATAGAATATGATAAGTGTGCCTGTTGGAATACACAATACAACAATAATAGAAAATAGGTTAATATATAAATAATTCCAGGGTCAATTTGCTCAAAATGGGCCCTCAACGCCAAGATTTGAAATCCTTCAGTTCTTGCCCTAATGATAGGTCTTGTTGGATTTTTATTCCTATCATTTCCTCGGGCCTCAAAAAGATTTGTCCTCAAATCTAGTAGATCAAATGCAGTAGAGACTTTGTTTCCTCCTAGCAAGTCACCTGAATAAATATCTCTGTAGAATCCCAATATCTGAAATACTACAGGTGGTGATTGTTTTCTCTCCTCCATTTCTAGGATGTATCTCTTCTGCAACACAAATAATGACCCATTATCCACTAAAGTTACCCCTGTATCAACCTGTTCCACTAAAACTGTTTCCTCTTTTTCTAACTCATCTATATGTTGCTGATCCTCATGGTCTTCTAATGGTTGGACCAACTGCTCATTACCCTCTAAAACCTCGATGGTGAACATAACTATCTCTGAACAGTTTGGCTCTCTGGTGGTCTACTCGTCTGACTATGATCATCAGGATCCTCTGAAGGTTGGCACATCGGTGTCTGCATCTGCACAGTTTGGTCCTCTGATGGTTTGATCATGTGGCTATGATCCTCAAGATTTTGTGATGGTTGTTTTATCTGTTTTTGCATCTCCTGGACCTCTAATGGTGACATAGGGTTCAATACTATACGTTTACTATCCTTTTTAAACATATAAGTATTTCTATACCCATCATGTAATACCATCCTATCATACAACCATGGTCTACCAAGTAATATATGGGATGCACAAAGAGGAAGAATATCACATTCAAGCTCATCATAGTACTTGCCTCTTATACTGAAGGGTACCCTAGCCCTTTGGGTTACACAGAGACCATCTTGATCATTCAACCAATGTAATGTATAGGGTTTGGGATATGGGATAGTTTCAAGTTTCAACTTCGATACTAATGATGCAGCTACAACATTAGTACAACTACCGCCGTCAATAATAATTGCGCACAAGTTTCCTTATACCCTACAAGAAGTATGGAACAAGTTTTCTCTTTGTCCCTCATCAATGGTTGGAAATGGAGTCAAGTCCTGATGCAATATGTTAGTAGACAAATACAAGTCACTTGACATTTTTTGCTTACTAATTTCAACAACCTCAATACACTTCACCACACTACGGCAACACACCTTTACACACCCCTACACACCTACGGTGCTCACAATTAACCAATACAAGAAATGCTTATTGTTACTTCAAGTAAAGTCAAGTGAAATAATTGAAGCACAATGATATTCTTGGTACTTCAAGTAAAGTTAAATAAATGAAGTACACACACAATTACTTTCAAGTAGATAGAATTAAATTCAACTACTAGTGTTTAAGTAATTAGTTCAATTACTTTCACACTTTAATGACTTGTTTGAATTTTAAATTCCACTACTCAACCTTCCTTTTCTTGCTTTGATTTCACACTTCAAATAACCACAATGTGCAGCACCTTACACTACACAAAACTCCACAAATTTGCACCACCACACACACCTCAATCACGGTGCACTCACTTCACCAATAACTCCCACGGCAACAACAACAAATTGCACTCCACCTCCACGACAAAATAAGAAATGGAAACAACAACAAATATACTCTAATTCCATGGCAATAATAACAAATATACTTCACTCCCCACAAGTTCTAACTGCAACTCACAACAAAATAGGCAGCAACTTCAATTTGAAATTCAAACAAATTCACTTATTGCAAGCCTTCTTCAATTGGTAAGTATTGAATTCAAATTCAAATAGCAATCATTAACTCCCACAACTTAATTGCATGTGTTTGAATTCAAATAATTCCTTACTAATCAAAACCAATGTAATCTGCAAATTGTAATCCACCAATTTAGAATTTACACAATGGAAATCAAACAACAAACTTCACAACTCCTCACGCCACAAGCTACTTCACGGCAACAATTGGTAAGTTCCACAATTTCAAAACAATTTGCTAAAGTAACTTCACTTTGTACTTCTGATCTTCCACGTGAATTAGTGTCCACAAAGTGATATAATAACCTTCCAAAATCAACTCCAACAATCAGCAAATCAAATCCCAATCCCAAACAATTTCGCAATCTCAAACTACAAAAACAACAACAACTACACAATTGCGTTTTTTCCACTTGATCAACCCTAATTGTTGATCACTTCCACGAAATTGAATACAACCAATTCCCTTCTCTCAACAAGAGCTCTGATAGCAAAAAGACGATGTGCCTAAAACCAAGATTAAGCACATATAAAAACCAATTTGAAAGACAATCCAACAATGTCAATCAAACTAGTCTCAATCACATGAACAATGCCGTCAATTTCCAATGAATTTAACCAATTCTTCAATTATGATGTGTTTGAATCTTAAATCCAAATATGATATAGCTCTAATACCAAAAAGATGATGTGCCTAAACACACTTAAAAGCACATCTAAAGGACTTAAGAAAAACTATCTCAAGTCAAGGCAAAATCGGATCCAAAAATGGCACTTTTCAAATGAACCCTAATGATGAAAGGATGAAATTCAAACAACCAATGATATAATCAGAATACTTCAATGAAAATGCCTTCTAACAACACTCTAATTTCATGTAATCCACGCAAATGAAGCCTCAATTTGACAAAGAAAAATCGTAACAAAACAATCCCTTTCCAATGGTGAAAATCACGTTATCAAGGAAATCCTTAAAGATGAATTGGATCAATATGATAATTCCTTCAAATAATCACAAGAATTCGTGAATAACAACAAGGATATCTGACCAAGAAATATCTCAATTCCACCTTAGATATGACACACTAGAGAAGAAAAGAAATCACAACAAAATGAAATTGATATAACTCACAATTTCAAGATGTTGCACTCGCTACAATTTCAACTTCTTGGGATTGAAATTGATAAGAGAATTTGGAATTAGGAAAACCCTAAGCCCTCTCACGAAATGTGAAGTGTTTTTTCTGAAAAATAAGCTCCCCTAAACCCTCTCTTAAGCAAGTATTTATACTTGCTACTTCTAGGGTTAAAAAGTGCTCAAAATTACAAGTTTGCCACTTTTTTGGTGGCTAGCCCTAAATGAAAATTACATGGAAATAAAAGTGTCCCAAAACCAAAATACAACCAAAATAGTTCATAAAAGAATAAATATATAAAAGAAATGGTCTTCAAGATTCCGGTCTTCTATAGGATCCATCGGCCTAGCTCATCGCCGGTTCAGGTCGGTCCATGGATAACCCACAAGCTGAGTCTGAGGGAGTTTGTCCATTGCCCTATAGAATATGATAAGTGTGCCTGTTGGAATACACAATACAACAATAATAGAAAAGTGGTTAATATATAAATAATTCTGGGGTCAATCTGCTCAAAATGGGCCCTTAACGCCAAGATTTGAAATCCTTCAATTCTTGCCCTAATGATAGGTCTTGTCGGATTTTTATTCCTATCATAGTCCTATTCTAAAATCATGTCATATAAGGGCAAATATATGTCCAATAAAGTTCAAGAGGTTAAAATAGTTGTGAATAGTCATAAGTCCTCAAGATTCGGGAAAATGGTTTTAACATGCTTTCTTTGAACTTTTGTAATATTAAGAGTTTGGAAATATATCTAACTATCTAAAGGACATTCTAAAGGAAAGAGTAGTCGAACAATCTTACAAAATTAGGTTTCCTTGAGGTGAAGTAATCGGTGGAACCTACACTTTTGAAAACATACACTATTAGTATACTCGAATGTTATTCTATGAAGATAACTTCCTAATTCGTGATTACCCTCTTAATCAAGAATTCCTTTAGAAACCTGCAATGCCTTGAAACCTCGGACGTTATAGCCCATCACGTATCCTAACTACACGAGGACATCTCTTAACCATACTTTGATACCATTTAAGCCTATTCTTCCTATTAATCACAATTAGATAACATTTAACAATAAAAAAAATTAGACTCGACAAGTCCCATATACAATATGCATACTTCTTCAAGAACTCTTACTACATCAATTCAAAACACTTTAAATGTTTAACTATTCTAAACTCTCCATTCTCAAAATCAAAATAAGTCTCATAACAATTTATATGTTTCAACTAATAATTCCTCACTTAATTCCCATGGTAATAGAAGTAATCTACATTGTCCCCTTCTTGTATATTTAACCTTAGGTCCTCATCATGGGTAGCATTTTCATCTATGCCTGCATCAAAAAAAGAAAATAATCCCTAAGGGGTAAGCTAACACCTAATATATATAACCAACAAACACACACACGCATGAACAAGCAACAATTAAGATACATGAATCAATGTAAACATTAAATATCATGCAACAAGTTATTATTTCACTTAAGTCCACATATCACCGATGGGGTACTCATGACCCTGCCAAACATATATGCGTACTTAATACTGAATACAATGTTAGGAACTACCACTACGGGCTCCAACACCCATGAGTCCTTAAACCTTAACCTACCTAGATCATTTCCAAGCACGACTCTACTAGAGACAACTTCACATAAGGATCATTAAGGTGTCTCATAAAGATCTACCACTACAAGCTCCTACACTAAGCCAAGTACACACAATAAGCAACTTAAACCAATCCATTATCATAACCCAATTTGCAATTATCCTAACAATCATAAAAAAAAACAAAGATTACATGTACTTAGAAAGGTGGTCTTAAGCACAATTGGTCTTAGACTAATAGCTAGTTAGTAATCTATCAAAATATTAAGAGTTCACACTTAGTACTAATCTAAGAATAATCTGCATTCTTAATTTTATTCACTTAATCGTTATATGATTCTTTCTCTTAAGCTATTGGAGTTTATAGGGTTGTAATATGTGTTTAGGTTGCATGGAAATTCGATTCGGTAGTAATTACCTGAGAAATGAAATATTTCTAAATACATGGTCCTGCTTTAGGTCATGTACTTTAGCATAGTGAGATAGGCAACTAATGTACGATCTGACCGTTCTAACAAGTTTAACCCTATACTCAATCCTAGCTTACGATCAATTCTCAGGCAAGTGTACCTATCGATTAGCAGTATAGCATAAGAGTACAGGTATCAATCCCACGAAGACTTATAAGTACTAGTACTAACGATTATCCTACTATTTAACTTCTCACTATTGATGATCTCAATTATCCTAATTATTGCTTAAATTTGAAAGAAACGAATAAAATGAACAAAGTAAATATATTCAAACACTCCCTTAATTAATTCAATGATCTAAACATACCCTGCCCAAGATCCACCCCTAATTCTCATGCAACTTTTATTTAATTCCAAACTTTCCAATGATTAATACCCAATCTCTAATCTACGGAGTTTCTTGCATTATATTAGGGTCTTTCTCAAGATCACTAATCTCTAATCCTAATTAAGTCAATTAAGATCTCTCTTTAATTAACATAATTAAGATTGCAATAAAATCCTAGGACTCTCAATTGAACCAGACCACAATGACCTCGTTTAACACAGAAAACCTCCTATAACCTATCTCTAGGATTACAAGGGGTCTTTTTATTCATGCCAGATCTACTCTATTAAACGATTTCTCAATCTTAATAACAGAGATCTAATCTCATCCTAATACTGTGCATATATCAAGATGAACAAACTATGATTGCAACATGAATAAACTCAAAGATTATAATTAATTATTGAACATCAACAATTCTGTTACATGACAATCAGGGGTTTCTCAAGGGACCAGGTATGAAACAATTAGCTACTCATGAATCTAATAAGAAGAACAAAACAGAAAATAATTGAGTCCATAAAGAAAATTCAAACACGAAATATCTTGGCTTCAAATCCGAAAACTATTCTGGCAACAACTTCTCTTCTATAGGGTTCTCTTGTGCCGCCTCCCTTCCTCTCCTTAGGGTTGTTCTATTTATACTTCCAAAGGAATGGCCGAGCATCTTCAGTGATGTGCCTAAAAGGGGGATTCAAGCACAATCAAATTGAAGGGAGAAATGGCTATGAAGTATCACGCCACAAGAAGGGAAATACCTCAAAATTCCAAATGAAATTCCGAAATTGTGATGAATTACAATATATCAAATGACGATTGCTAGAAGGGAAAACGAAATGGTATTCAAATTCAATTCAAAGGTGCTTTCAAATTTCGAAATTAGAACCCTAATTTCATAAGAACAAAAGTACATAAAATAACTAAATCCTCACCAGATATGACTCACTAGTTTGGAATTAGGATCAACTTGTAATTTGTTGATATAACACACAACAAATCCAAGTCAACTCGCCACAATTTCACTAAGGAAATTGATAAGAGCAAATGCTTGAAAGACTCACTCTCTCTCACGGCAAAGGGGGTGTATTTTCTCAAATGTTCAAAAAGCTCCTCAAAAACCCTAATTTGCAAGTATTTATACTTGCACCCTTTAGGGTTAGAATGACTAAAAAATCGCAACTATGCCACTATAGGGTGGCCGGTCCTAAAGGTAAAATACAACAAAATAAAATGTCCCATAAAGCTTACAAAATAAATGGTTCAAACATAAATTACAAGTAAAGAAAATAATCTTCGGCAGGCTAGCTTCATGATGGAATCCGTCGGTTCAACTCATCGCCGGTTCAGGTCGGTCCATAGATAACCCACAAGCTGAGTCTTAGTGAGTTTATCCATCGCCTTGTGAAACCAAATAAGCATACCTGTTGGAATATACAATTCATGAATAAGATAAAAGAGGTTAGATAATAATTTATTCCGAGGTTGATCTGCTTGAAATGGGCCCTCATTGCCAAGATTTGAAATCCTTCAATTTTTGTCCTAATGATAGGACTTGTCGGATTTTGATTCCCATCATCTCCTTGGACCTCAAAAAGATTTGACCTCAAATCTTGCAGTTCAAATGCAGCAGAGACTCTGTTTCCCAAAAGTAATCCATCTGAAGGAGTATCTCTACAGAATCCCAATATCTGAAATACTATAGTAGATGATTGTTTTCTTCCCTCCATCTCTAGGATGTATCTCTCCTGTAACAAAAACAAGGATTCATTATCGACTGATGTTTCCTCTATCTCAACACTTTCCAACGAGTTTGTTTCCTCTGACTCATCCCTGTTATGCTGATCCCTAGAGTCTTCTAACAATTGGTCCAACTGATCATTACCTTCAGAAACCTCTGAAGGTTGGCACAGTGGTGTTTGACATCTTTCATCTGTGGAACCCTTATCTTCAAGTGAAGGCATTTGTAGCTCTGCACACTCTGAGCCTCTAGGTGGTCTAAATTCCATTTCTGGGAATGGTTTAAGTCCGAAATTACCAACTCTATCTTCTCTAAGAGCATGATAATCTCCCTTTGCTCTAGGTGGCTCCTGAAGGTGTACCACTGGTGGTGGTGGCAATGTCATCCTATCAATCCTTGTTGCTAATGTAGTAACAAGTTTTCTAAGGTCCCGAAGTTGTTCATCTAAGGTCCTCCCACCTGCAACATTAGAACCCTGACCTCCACCAATTTGACTATATGCTACATCACTCATTCCTCCATTCACACTATTAATAGACATTTTTGTGGATGCAATCTATTTGATGTACCAATGTAATGTCTAGTAATTGTAGCACACTTGCTTCACAAAAACAATTCACGCTAAAAACCAACTCACTCCGCCACTTATACACTTTACATACAACACAATAAATTCACGCAACAATAATATGTTGCAACTCTTCACTTCCACGGTAGCAACAAACAAAACTAACTAAAATGCTCCTTTAAATGGCAACAACAACAAGAAACGGCAACAACAACTATACACTCCACTTCCACCGCAACTTACATACATACACGGCAACAAATTCACAAGTGACAACCTTAATGCAACTTTGCCACAAATGGTAAGAATCAATTTCAAATTCAAATGAAATATAATCAATACCACTCTTAACTACTTGAAGTAAATGGATGTGTTTCAATTCAAATTGTTTCCTTTTCTTCCACACAATTCAAATTTGGAAATTATACACTTTCACTTCCAATTTGCACAACACAACACCATATATGCTCCTACTCAATCACGGTGCATTTCTCCACTTGTATAACATTCTTCAACCAAAATAAACATAAGAAGGCAGCATTTAAACTTGAAAATCAATTCACTTTACTAATTGCAACTCCTCCACATTTGGTAAGATGCAAATTTTCAAATTCAAACAAGCACAATTAACTCCTTCACTCTTAATGCTTGTTTTGAAATCAAATAACTTCCTTTCTTACACACTAATCAAATCTGGAAAATTGCAAATATCCTCCACAATTATGAATTCAACAATGCAAAAACAAACACAATTCCCTTCCTACACAATTTGCACTTCCGAAATTGCACTACCTTCCTCTCCTTCACGGTGAAGTCAAGACAAAAAATTACAACAAGATGTCCACTTCTACAACAACAAGTTTCAACTTCCCAAGTAAGATACTCACGCCAATTAGTACCAATACAAACAATTCAATTAATCCTCAATTTCAACAAGGATCAATCACGTAAACATCAAGGTAACAACAACAAAAAAATACATTCACTTGATCCGAATTTCCACTCCCTTGCAATTCGGTTCACAAAGGTAATACCAAAAACTTTCAATTCCCAAAACTTCAATCAACAAAACCCTTCTCATATACCTTCAATTAACTTACGGCAACATGGAAACAAAGGACAATCCTAATTGCAACAATTCCTCCTCTTAACCATAAGCAACTCACGGCAATAGGAAGATAACAATATAAGGATCAAAAATCTCAAATTCAACAATCCCTCCTCTTAACCTTAAGCAATCTCACGGCAAGATGAAGATAACCAAATTAATTTTCAAAATCCCAATTGCAACAATCCCTCCTCTTAAACCTGTAGCTCTGATACCAAATTATGATGTGCCTAAAAGGGGGATTCAAGCATAATCAAATTAAAGGGAGAAATGGCTATGAAGTATCACGCCACAAGAAGGGAAATACCTCAAAATTCCAAATGAAATTCCGAAATTGTGATGAATTACAATATATCAAATGACGATTGCTAGAAGGGAAAACGAAATGGTATTCAAATTCAATTCAAAGGTGCTTTCAAATTTCGAAATTAGAACCCTAATTTCATAAGAACAAAAGTACATAAAATAACTAAATCCTCACCAGATATGACTCACTAGTTTGGAATTAGGATCAACTTGTAATTTGTTGATATAACACACAACAAATCCAAGTCAACTCGCCACAATTTCACTAAGGAAATTGATAAGAGCAAATGCTTGAAAGACTCACTCTCTCTCACGGCAAAGGGGGTGTATTTTCTCAAATGTTCAAAAAGCTCCTCAAAAACCCTAATTTGCAAGTATTTATACTTGCACCCTTTAGGGTTAGAATGACTAAAAAATCACAACTATGCCACTATAGGGTGGCCGGTCCTAAAGGTAAAATACAACAAAATAAAATGTCCCATAAAGCTTACAAAATAAATGGTTCAAACATAAATTACAAGTAAAGAAAATAATCTTCGGCAGGCTAGCTTCATGATGGAATCAGTCGGTTCAACTCATCGCCGGTTCAGGTCGGTCCATAGATAACCCACAAGCTGAGTCTTAGTGAGTTTATCCATCGCCTTGTGAAACCAAATAAGCATACCTGTTGGAATACACAATTCATGAATAAGATAAAAGAGGTTAGATAATAATTTATTCCGAGGTTGATCTGCTTGAAATGGGCCCTCATTGCCAAGATTTGAAATCCTTCAATTTTTGTCCTAATGATAGGTCTTGTCGGATTTTGATTCCCATCATTCAACTGGAAAGATACGACTGTATCTTTCCTTTTCCAAGTGAATCTCGACAAGTGAATAACAGTCGCCTGACACGCCCAACAACACGGCCAGATTTCAAACCATGTCTCCCTCTGGTCGATAATCTGTAATTCCTCATTCTTGTTCAGTGTTTGGCACGGCTAGTAACACGGCTAGTAATGCGGCTGGCAACACGGCTAGATTATAAACCGTGCCAAGTTCTGGAGCTTTCCACATCTTCGCAGCATTTGCCACGGCTTCAAGCACACCCCTATCACAAGCCGTGCTTCCTTTCCAAGTGACAACTTTCATCTTCAGGTGTGCCCACGGTTCATGACACAGGCGTGGCTTTCCCTGTGTTGTCCATAAGTAGCTTTAACTTGATCTTTTAAGCTTCAATCATGCTCCTTTTGTTATCTTTCTCCTTCTCTTTAGTATTATACCCTGAAACTGATATATTTATCTGTTAAGTACCGAATCCGCATTTATTTTATTCAAAAGACTACACAAATTCATCATTAATGCCCATGATTTACAAGGGTTAATTTACTCTTATCAACAACCGTGTTTGGTGGCTATGTATCTTTCTATGTTTTACTAATTTGGCATGCCCAGCATAGTGAGATAGACGACCATATACTATGTTGTTCTTCATAAACCCTTTTTCCTCTTTTTCAATTTGTTCTTTAATCTAATTTATATGATTCTAAACCTAATTGATCATTATATTTAGTAATTCTAATGTATAATTTAATTCTTGTGCACTTACTTATTTTGGATTTTGTTTGGAACTCTCAAATCATTTGATTCCACAACCTTTCATCTCGTTCTATACCCTAATAATGTATTAATGATAAGATCACATTACACTTATATTTTCTTTTGGATTTATATTAAATTTATTTCAATATTATAAGAAAATATAAAGAAATGTTACTTAATGGTGCTTATCGTGAAAATTCAGGTTTTGAGGACCTAAAAGTAAATTATAAGTTAATTGGAGGAGTTTTTTCACAAAATTGAAGAAGCAAGTTAAGAATTGCATTGAAGGCCGCCGGCCTTGAATCGGCTTTGACCGTTTCTTGGATATCCATGTGAAAATCTCTCCAAAATCTTATCTTGATTGATTTGCTGACTCAATTCCTCATCAGATCAGCCTTATCCTCCTCCTCTTTGGATCTATAAATAGACCCCTTGTGTGAACCTTTGAGGCATCCTTTATTTTTGGATCTTTTGAATCATTAGAATTCCTTTGGGAGCTTAGGATTTTATCTTCACTTTAAATTCTTTTACATTTTATGTTATTCGAAATTTTAGTTTGAAGAAGGAATGTTATTGAAGTTTGCTTTCAATTGAAGAACTTTAGGAATCATTTCAGAAGATTAAAGTTTTACAAACTTTTGAAGATTATAGCAATTGTTTCATTTATTTAATTTTCTTCTATGCCATTTATCAGATTATTTTTATTATTTAATATGAATTCCATTGCACTTATTTACTTCAATTGTTCTTATGCAATCCACACCATAATGTTCTAAATCATCCTTGTGGGAAACATGATGAAGCCATAATTCAAACTAAAATTATCATTGTATTCATGTTATAGGACATATAGATATATGGAATTTTCATACAAGAAGTCCTGCTATGAATTCTATTTTTTTTAATTGAAATCAATGCATAGGAATTTAAATGACTCGAAAGAGAAATTTAGGTTTTATCAGGAATTCTTAAGTAAGATTTAATAATTCATACGGAAGCAGCATTATTGAATTTTATTAGAAATTGACCTAAGTGTTTCATGCAATATTTTTATTAAATTTTTCACTATGGGATTAGGAGAAATTATTTTAAAGATATTAGGTAATCATATAATTGGGAAATTTATGATTGTGAATTAGAATCCTCCATTGATTTTAATTAGCGGGAGCTATTAAATTAAATTGGGGTAATGTTACTTTAAAACTTGAAAAGGGATTAAGGTTTTGTCAATTTCTTGTAAAAATCCATATAGCTATGAGTTATTATAACATGAAGGCAATGTGATTAGTAGAATTAGGGTAGATTCTAATTTCCCACCATTAATTCATCCTTTTTTCAAACATAATTCCCTTTTTTCGCATGTAGTATAATTCATTCGATTCTCATCAAATATCATTGCCTAAATAATAGTAGAAATTGATATAGGTCTATTACTTAATCAATCTTCGTGGTTCGACACTCTTCTCTCTCTATATTACTTGATCCGATTCGCTACACTTGCTGGTATTTATTTACGCTCATTTTATATCTCTTTTTGCGTGGATCAAGTTTTTGGCGCCGTTGTCGGGGATTGATTAATGTTAGACCATCTTCAGATTCTATTGTTAATTTAGGTGAAATTATTTTGTTATTTAATTTTTTCTTATCATTGTGTGATCGTTTCCCGTTCTCTTTGAAGTTTTTTTTATGCGTAAGAGTAGAAGTGCTGAACTTCTACTAATTACTCTTGAGATAGAACACACCTTGCAACAACTTTGAAGAGAGCAAAGAAGAAGGAAAGAGGTTGACATGGCAGAAGACAACCGTACTTTCAAAGTAAACTGTTATCTTCTCAAACATTACTTTGAAGGGAAAAATGTTGATAGAGATGCCACAGTTGTGGATTTAGGAGATTTGAGGACATGAACTAGAAAAGTCGAGCTTGCGACTATAAACTAGGCACTTCATGGGAGGCAGCCCATGCTCAATAAGTATATACACTAGAGTTTTTTGTTTCGTTGATATAAAAAAAAAATTAAGAAAAATAATAATAAGAAAAAAGAGGAATAAAAAAAAATTTCTAATTCAAGGCTGGATAAGAGTCGCCGGTTTCAGCCAGCTTAAACTCGATACAAATAAAGGCTGGTTCAAAAGGACGGCGGAGTATAGGTACAGGGTGTCGGCCTTTGTCTGGTTTTTCGACATTGGCTAGCCCTTCTTTCTCTCTCATTTGCTCACTTTTTTTTTCTCTCTTACTCACTTATTCTCTCACAACTGCTTTCCCTCTCTCTAGCACTTCTCCTCTCTCTTTGACCTAATTTCTCTTCACTCTCCTCTTGCATTCAAGACACTCTAAGGATGACAGACATTTTTTGGTGGAATTTTCTTGCTGATGAACAACTTTACACCAGGGAAGTACCAGTGTTGCAATTTTTGCATTGACATTCTTTTCCTTAATTTTGTGCTATTATAGGAACAATGAGGACATTATCCAATTTTAGTGTGGGGAAGGGATTATAAATGTAGAAGTATAATGATTGATTTCACACATCATGAGCTTACAAATCCCATGCTTTATTTATGTCCTTAAGTGTTTATCATTAATGAAATTTTGAAATTGACTTAGATTGGTGCCCCAATCACCAGCTGTTGTGACTAATTTACATAGTTAAAATTTAATAGTAAAATCTCTAAAGAACGGGTTTACCCTATGTTTAGCCTTTGAATTTGAGATTGAGTCGTTAAGTTGAAAAAAAAAGCAAGTTTACTTCAAGGAAAATTGGTTGGGATAAATTTCTCTTGAAATTTCTTTGAGAATACCTTAACACCTAGTGAAAGAGGTAAAGGAAATATTTTACTTAGTGATCCCTTATAAAAATAGTCTTAACTAATATTCATTTATGCAAAAAAAAAAAAAAAAAGAGCCTTTACTCCAATGACTCAGGAAAGTGAGTTAAGAGTATCCAATCTTAAATGTTAGTGTGAGGAAGGGTTCATAGGGGTCCCTTTAAAACCTGGTCACTTAGGCGATGAGCCCAGGATGTGCTGACTCAATGAACTCCCAATAACGAGAAGGGTGGAAAGGCAAAAATTTAGTACCTTAACGAAAGCTAGGTTGACATGGGCGAGCTTTGGTCCCTCAGAAGAGTGAAGTCTGACTCCGCTATCAATTAAGGGAAATTAAAAAAAATGTGAATATAGAACAATAAGTGTAATAAAGACTAAATTAAAAAGGGAGAAATTCTAGGAAAAAATGGATACAATATTCTTTCACTTTCTATTATCTTGTTTAGAGAAGTAAAATTTAGGGAGATTATACTTGCTGATAACCAATGAAGTTTAAATGAATGTTTTTCCTTATGGACTAAGTATTTTCTTTTGATTGTTAAACACTGGGATTAACAATCTGGTTTATTTAGATTAACTACTAAATTTCAACTAGATATCCTAGTTACAAGTTTCAGTATGGTCAGAACAATGGGCACCAAAAGCTCAATGACAGATTTCTCTTGTTCAATTCAATTATTTTGCTTGAGGACAAGCAAAAGTTCAAGTGTGGGGATGTCGATAAGATCACATTATACTTATATTTTCTTTTGGATTTATATTAAATTTATTTCAATATTATAAGAAAATATAAAAAAATGTTACTTAATGGTGTTTATTGTGAAAATTCAGGTTTTGAGGACTTAAAAGTAAATTACAAGTTAATTAGAGGAGTTTTTTCACAAAATTGAAGAAACAAGTGAAGAATTGCATTGAAGGCCATCGGCCTTGAACCGGCCTTGACCGTTTCTTAGATATCCATGCGAAAATCTCTCCAAAATCTTATCTTGATTGATTTGCTGACTTAATTCCTCATCAGATCAGCCTTATCCTCCTCCTCTTTGGATCTATAAATGGACCCCTTGTGTGAACCTTTGAGGCATCCTTTGTCTTTAGATCTTTTGAATCATTAGAATTCCTTTGGGAGCTTAGGATTTTATCTTCTCTTTAAATTCTTTTACATTTTATGTTATTCGAAATTTTAGTTTGAAGAAGGAATGTTATTGAAGTTTGCTTTCAATTGAAGAACTTTATGAATCATTTTGGAAGATTGAAGTTTTACAAACTTTTGAAGATTATAGCAATTGTTTCATTTATTTAATTTTCTTCTATGCCATTTATCAGTTTATTTTTATTATTTAATATGAATTCCATTACACTTATTTACTTCAATTGTTCTTATGCAATCCATACCATAATGTTCTAAATCATCCTTGTGGGAAACATGATGAAGCCATAATTCAAACTAAAATGATCATTGTATTCATGTTATAGGATATATAGATATACGGAATTTTTATATAAGAAGTCCTACTATGAATTGTATTTTTTTTTAATTGAAATCAATGCATAGGAATTTAAATGACTCGAAAGAGAAATTTAGGTTTTATCAGGAATTCTTAAGTAAGATTTAATAATTCATGCGGAAGCAGCGTTATCGAATTTTATTAGAAATTGACCTAAGTGTTTCATGCAATATTTTTGTTAAATTTTTCACTAAGGGATTAGGAGAAATTATTTTAAAGATATTAGGTAATCATATAATTGGGAAATTTATGATTGTGAATTAGAATCCTCCATTGATTTTAATTAGCGGGAGCTATTAAATTAAATTGGGGCAATGTTACTTTAAAACTTGAAAAGGGATTAAGGTTTTGTCAATTTCTTGTAAAAATCCATATAGCTATGAGTTATTATAATATGAAGGCAATATGATTAGTAGAATTAGGGTGGATTCTAATTTCCCACCATTAATTCATCCTTTTTTCAAACATAATTCCCTTTTTGTGCATTTAGTATAATTCATTTGATTCTCATCAAATATCATTGCCTAAATAATAGTAGAAATTGATATAGGTCTATTACTTAATCAATCTTCGTGGTTCGACACTTTTCTCTCACTATATTACTTGATCCGATCCGATACACTTGCCGGTATTTATTCACGCTCATTTTATATCTCTTTTTGCATGGATCAATTAACAATTTGGTCTATAAATCCACTAACCTATCACTAAAGCAAATCATCTAAATGATCATAATCCTTACCTAATAGAATCGGATTGGTCTCAATATTCTCCCTTTGGTAACCCGTGGTCTTTGCAAAGTCTCTCTGGTCCTTAAGTTTTGTATGGTTACAATTGTGCAAATGATGGAAAAGAGAGAGATCCTAGGTGTGTGAATTATATACCTTAGCCTTGAAAGGACTTAATTGCCCTTGTCTTATTTTATATTAATTGTTTAATGATAATTATTATATAAATATAAATACATGTATTTATAAAACCTATAGTAATTGATGGGAATCAAAATCCGACAAGACCTATCATTAGGACAAAAATTGAAGGATTTCAAATCTTGGCAATGAGGGCCCATTTCGAGCAGATCAACCTCGGAATAAATTATTATCTAACCTCTTTTATCTTATTCATGAATTGTATGTTCCAACAGGTATGCTTATTTGGTTTCACAAGGCGATGGACAAACTCACTAAGACTCAGCTTGTGGGTTATCTATGGACTGACCTAAACCGGCGATGAGTTGAACCGACAGATTCCATTATGAAGCTAGCCTGCTGAAGATTATTTTCTTTATTTGTAATTTATTTTTGAACCATTTATTTTGTAAGCTTTTGGGACATTTTATTTGGTTGTATTTTTACCTTTAGGACCGGCCACCCTAAAGGGTGCAAGTATAAATACTTGCAAATTAGGGTTTTTGAGGAGCTTTTGAACATTTGAGAAAATACACCCCCTTTGCCGTGAGAGAGAGTGACTCTTTCAAGCATTTGCTCTTATCAATTTCCTTAGTGAAATTGTGGCGAGTTGGCTTGGATTTGTTGTGTGTTATATCAACAAATTACAAGTTGATCCTAATTCCAAACTAGTGAGTCATATCTGGTGAGGATTTAGTTATTTTTATGTACTTTTGTTCTTATGAAATTAGGGTTCTAATTTCGAAATTTGGAAGAACTTTTGAATTGAATTTGAATACCATTTCGTTTTCAATTCTAGCAAACATCATAATTTGATATATTGTAATTCATCACAATTTCGGAATTTCATTTGGAAATTTGAGGCTTTTCCTTTGTTTGTGGCGTGGATGATCATTGACAATTCATCCCTTTTAGTTGATTGTGCTTGACCCCCCTTTAGGCACATCAGTAATGATCCTAAAATAAAGAAAATAGGTAAGATTAGTAACTTTTTTTAGTGGAAATCACACAAATTTCTTGGAAGCATCTCATTTTGAAGCATATGTGGAGAACAAGAGGAAACATATCATATGGAAGTCTTTTGATGAAAATGTTTAAGTTCAAGAAATTTAGCTTACCTAAGGAGACTCATACACCAATTGGACTAAAAAGAATAAGTGAAATAAAATTGAAACATATGAACATTTTAGTGAAAGAAACAATTTGGTTCTCAAAAGCTGGTGCATGGTATAAACATCCAAAATTTAATAAGGTTAAGTTTGATTGGAAGAAGATAAGAGAAATTTTTGAAGGGGAGTTTACATTGAATTCAGAAAGGGGTTTAGATACTTTTGAATAATCTAAAAAAGAGAAAAGCATACCTCATAAGAGAGTAGGGAAGGAAGTAATGAGGAATAGAAAGATAAGATGCTTGAACAAGTGGGAAATTTGAAATAAATGAAGGAAAGAAGGTTCTTGAAGAAGATGGGTCAAAAAGTGACTTAAAAGGTATTCTAAGTGGACCACCTATAGAATCTTCAAGATTAAACCTTCAGGTAAACCTTATTGATCTATTGAAGAAGAAGTTTGCTAAAATGAAGAAAGATCTTCAAAAATCAGTGATTGATGCACTAAAAGGTTTTGAAAAACCCTATTTAAAAGATCTTGAGAATAGTCTTTCATCTGTTAGATCATCCCCTAAACCAATCAAATCATCATCTCCAAAACAAAGTCCCACTACTTCGCAAACCAATATGGAATAAGAACATCACTCTACACCTACATCTCCTACTACCTCAAATCCTAAATCATCATCTTCACTCAAGGAAATCCGGATGAATCAGCACCAAATCTTCAACTTATTCTCCACCAACCTTTGGACTTCAAGAAATTTTAATCTCAACAACTTGAAGGTGTTCCCGCTTCAATGAAAATTGGAAGATCTAAAAGATGAGCTAGAAAATCTATTAAGAAAGCAAAGAAAAATTAGTTAAAATGTGTACTATTCGGATTGTTTTGTTATTTGTTTTACTATGACATTTGCTTTAATGACGAATCTATTTTGTATTTTATTACTACATTCATATTATTTGTTAATGTTCTTATTAGTTATATTTTTTATTATTCTCTTTCTATTAATAACAAAAAGAGGGAGAATTATATGTGAAAAAATTGTGTGAAAAAGGAATATAGAATTATGATATATGTAAAAGGAAAAAAAAAATAAAAACATAGTATACATAGAAAAGGAATGTGTTGAAAAAGGAAATAAAAGTTTTTTTCTTTTTTTTTATCAAGGGGCTTTGTTATCATCAAAAAAGGGGAGAATGTTAAGTTCTCTTGATGATAATTTTGATGGTAACAAAAAGCTAAGAGTTTACTAACTATGTTATTAAGTGTGCAAATGAATAATAAACATGAATTTTAAACTAAATTGTCTTAAGCTCTTAAGTTAAAAGGTAACTCAAAAAGTAACTCAAGGATTGACTCAAAAAGTAACCGGTTATTGTAATTATGAGTTGTTGAAACTATTCTAATTATGTGGTCACAACACAGAACGAGTTATTTTTTTAATTTGAAGTTGGGTGATTATCTTCAAAATGATAGTTAGAACAGATTTAACATCTTAGTTCACCCTTTGTAACCATTGTGATATAAAATTAGATATACATCTTGAGCATATAACAAAAAAAAAAAGGAGAATGAAGAGCAAAACAAAGTTGAACATAACACAAGAGAATAAAATATAATTCAAAACATCATTCACTCATAATTTTATTTTTTGTACCAAAATTGCAAGGATTATTTTTTCTTTATTCCTCATCATCTTTGATAGTTATTGTACAAGCTAGATTATAAATAGGCTTTGAGTTTAGAATTAGCCAAGAGATAGCTAGGAGTTTGATAGAGTAAATTGTGACCACTATTTGTAATTCTTATTTTGTGATTGCATATAGTGGAACATACTAGTATAGAACACTAGGACCCTAGCTTGGAGCTGAAAGAGAGGAGATATGCTTAAGGTAAAACCTCTATAGATCATTGTGTAGACTATTCTTACTCTATTCTTTTATTTTTGCGCATTTAATTATTTTTGGTGATAAATAATTCAAAGCATATTGTACAAGTAACAAATTAGGGACATTAATTTTTTTTTATTCAAATTTTAAGTTACCAATTCACCCCCCTTCTTGGTAACTCTTTAGGACCAAATGGAAACTCTATAAGCCTCAAATGACATCCAGATTTGAGCTAGTAAAATTTCCATCTCATACAAGGATATATCAGTGATCATGTAATGCTCTAGAACCTAGGACACTACGACCTGCCATATGTCCTTACCAAGCAAGAACACGTTATACCAAGTAAGAACACATTAAGGCTCTTAACCTTTCTCTAATACCACTTAAGCCTGCATTTCTTATAAATCACAAATAGATAATTCAAAACTTTCAATATAATACAAATATATCCCATTTAAATTTTCAACTCTTGAGAAACAACCCTAATAATCATGTATGATCAAAATCTTAAAACAATTAAACTTATAAAGTTTACTAGTCCCTTATCTTCTAAAGAACATCATTATTCGATAAATAGAAATAACTCAAAATTTTCCTTCTTCTAATCACCATAAAAGTAATAGTAATCTTCATTGTTCCTCTCCTATACATTTGACCTTATGTCCTCTTCATGGGTAGTGTTTTCCTCTTTGCTTGCATCTTAAAAAAAAAAAAATCTCCAAGGTGCAAGTTAACGCCCAGTACATATAATCAACAACCACAAATGCATAAACAAACATGAGTTAAATCACATACAATTATGTTGACACTCAATATCACATAATGGGTTATTAATTTTACTTAAGTCCACATAAAACCAATGGGGTACTCATGACCCTGCCAAACTATATATAAATATTTAATACATAATACGGTGTTGGAAACTGCCACTACGAGCCTCAACACCCATGAGTCCTTAAACCTTAACCTACTTAGATCATTTCCAAGCACGACTCCACCATAGACTACGTCATATAAAGATCATTGAGGTGCCTTCTAGTGGTCTTCCACTATAAGCCCTTAAGCCTAACCAAACATAATCAACAAGCAACTTAAACCAACTTAATCCAACCCATTACAACTTAATCTAGTTTATTGCTATCTTAACAATCACAAGAAACCACCAAAGTTACACAGACCTAAAAATGTAGTCTTAAGTGCAATTTGACCTAATCAATCAACTATACTAAAATCTATAAAATATCAAGAGTGTACTCTTAGTACTAGTCTAGGAATAATCTAATTTCTCACTTCTATTCAATTAACTGTTATTAGATTACTTCTCCTACACTATTGGGATCTTAAGGTTATTCTAAGTTTTTGCTTACGTTTGAACTCATCTAGATAGAAATTAAATCAAGAAATAAGGTGTCTCTAAGTACATGGTCATGCTTTAGGCCATGTACTTTGACATGATTAGATACAAAGTCGTGTAGAGTGGTTATGTATCTTTTTGTGGATTTTAGCAATTTAGCACACCTAGGTACACAGTCTTGTAGATGGTTGTGTACCTTTCTATATATTTCCATAATTTGACAAGCTCAAGTACATGGGCTTATCCTTCATTCATGTACCTTTTTGCACACAATGCATTATTCTGCATGAGCAAGTATATAGGCGTGCACTTGATCGTGTACTACACTATTCTCTATGAACTACTTTTCTTCTTTTCTAATTCATTCTTTGGCTTGATTCCTTTGATTCTAAGATTAATTATTTGTAAATTCTAATAAAATGTGCAGATTGACATACTTACTTATCCTAACTTTTAATTTAAACTCCTACATCACTTCATTTTATGCTTGTTTCATCCCTTTCCTTGATTCGAGTACTATCAATCCTATTATAACAATTAGTTTAATTTATGATTCCATCATCAATACATTGGTTTGAATAAAAAAATCCCCTTACTTGATTAAATTGAGTTAGGTCCTTAGTTGTTTGTTAGGTCACCTTTAAGGTTTCCTTGTTCTAAAGAGTGTCACTTTTTAGTCATTTTGCAAATGGTAAAGGGAGGTTTCTAGGTCAAACATAAGGTTTATATACCTTGTCAGTAAAAAGACCAATCATCTTTTTAAAATTTACCCATTTACCCTTATCATTATAATTTAATAAATCTTATATAATTATCTATTTTCAGGTAATTACATTCATCTCTATTAGTTACCTAATTTTGGAAGAGTTTTAGATATTTTTTCATCAAATCAACTTCTAATTCCCATGTCACTTCACGTTTAGTTTAAATTGTTCATTTCACCTTGACGTTTAGAATCACTCTCTATTGTAGCACTTGTTCTTTCACATCCACGATCTTGATTGGTCTTTGAATAGAGCACAAGTTTGGCTATACATTCAAAGGCTCTAATGCCACTATCTAATCCGTGTTTAGTATAAACTTTCTCAACATTAATACATGAAACACGATATTTACCCTAGCCAAACTTAGTAGGAGAGCCAACCTATAAGCCATACTTGAAATTTTCAAATGGCCTTACATATCTCAGGTTTAGCTTCCCTCTCAAATTAAACCTGATCACCCATTTAGTTGGAGAAACTCTAAATAGTACTTTATCTCCTACTTGAAATACTATGGAGTATCATCTCTTATCTACATAACTCTTTTGTCAAGATTGAGCTATTTGTATTCTCTACCTTATCAATTTTACTTCATTTATAGCCTCTTAGACTAATTTTGGTCACAACATCTATCTTTCTCCCACTTTATCTTAGTGTAATGAAGATGTAAAACCTTAAAACATAGGTCATGCTACTGCCCACGACATGTCCCTATCTCACAAGAACACGTTAAGGCTCTAAGCCAACTCTAATACACTTTAACATATAGCTCCTATATAAAAGCATTTCATGTATCATCAAAATTCAAATAATAACTTAAACCATATCAAACATCTAATGTTGCAAGAATCTTTGAACACAAAAATAACATCCCTAAAGAAATTATTTCCTATCATAGTTAAATAACATAATCCTCCAAATCTTAATCACCATAATAATAATAGTAATCTTCGTCTTCTTCTCTCTATGGCTCAACCAAACTTAAGTCATCTTATAGGTTCTCATCTCCTTCAACACCTATATCTAAAAATAAGTTCTCCGAAGGGTGAGCTAATGCTCAGTACTTATAACACAATCACACTTGCATGAACAACATGAATAAGTGTTACATACGTCATGCAATACTTAAACACAAACTACTATTTCATATGATAATTTATATCCACAAGTAGCAATAAGGTACTCATGACCCCTTAACACACTTAACACACTAGAGCATGATTTAATGATGGGAACTACCACTATAGGCCCCACACTCATGATCCCTTAATCCTTAAACTTGGTGATGGGAACTGCCACTACGAGCCCTACACCTATGTACACTAAACCACTTAATCAACAATCAGCCTAGATCATTTCCAAGCACAACTCCACTAAGGATAATGTCACATAAGGATCGTTGGGGTGCTCCTTAGGGATCTGCCACTACAAGCCCCTAAGCCGAGACATGCACATATAACATACAACTTAAACACCTAAGCCAAATTGTTCAACTTAATCAATTTCAACACATATACTAACTTAAGAAAATATAGAACAACACATAAGTTGCACGTATCTTGAATCTTAGCCTTCGATACTTCTCGGTCTTGGACTTAATCTAATTGGAAGTTTGTACAAATCAACAAGCTCTTCTTAGTATTCAATCTAAGATCAATATCATTCTTAATTTTCTTAATCCTATTCATTTAATTTCTCTAAGGAATTACTAGCTATCTAGGTTGTGTGGAAATTAATTTAATTTAAAGTTAAATAAATATGTAATTACTTTATACTTTATTTAACATGGCCATGTTGGGGACCGTGTTGCTCAACATGGCGGGAGCACGACCATGATAGAGGTCGTGTATCTTTTGATGTAAAACTTGGTTTCAACACTATCTAAACACAACCATGTTAGGAGGTTGTGTTACCCTTAACTCAATACGGTCGAAACATGACCGTGTTAAGAGGCCATGTATCGCTCGATGCAACTTTCACACTCAACATGGTCTAAACATAACTGTATTAGGAGGATATGTTACCCTTAACTGAACACGGTCAAAACATAACCGTGTTGTGAGGCTATATATCTCTTGGTGTACCTTTCGTATTCAATACGGTCGAAACACGACCATGTTGGTAGGTCGTGTTACCCTTCGCAATTTTTATGAACTCCTAATCCTTCATTCCAATTTCTCATAAACCTAATCCTCTCATTCCTAAGCTTAATTACATCTCTGAAACATGTAGCTATAAATAAATTACATGGGTTAGATTACTTACTTCAAAAATTCCATGATTGTATCTTGACTCGTTCATTCTCCTTTCTCATACTGTCCCCTTATGTCCTTTGTGTTCTGTATGAACAACAACACTCATAAACTACAATTTCCATAAATCCGAAATTGAAATTTGTATGGAATTCCTTACCCTTTTGTCTTTAGAATTTGATCGCTCCTTTTTCCTTTCGTGTCAAGGTTCCTATCAAGGGCGATTGTGTTGTTTGCTATGTTACTAAAAGGGAGTGAAAAGGAGCAACGTTAGGTCATTTGGGATTAAATACTCCCCGTCATGAAATGTTCAAATTGCCCCTTCAAACTTTCTAAAATTCCATCCTTATCCCTAATTAATGTGCCTAAAACCAAGATTAAGCACATGCAAAACCAATTTGAAAGATAATTAGCAAATGTTAATCAAACTAGTTTCAATCACATGAACAATGGCGTCAAATCTTCACTACTTGTAACCAATTATTGAAACAATGGCATGATCAATCTTAATTCTAAGTATGATATAGATTTGATACCAAAAGATGATGTGCCTAAAAGGGGATAAAGCACATGCAAATTAAACCAAGTAACAATCTCTAAAGGACTAGCACAATTCGGTTTAAGGTGAAGTAATTGTAGCGTGACCCTAATTAGAATATATGGACCGAATGATGAATTACATGAAATAAATCAACACAATAGTATAATCCTCAATGGTAATCACAAATTATACTCCAAAACCCACGTGATTACTACTAATAATCCACAAGAAAATAACTGTGATCCCCCTTTCCATAACCAATACTTTCATGGCTCAAGAAGCATGCACAATAGATGAACCGAATTCAAGTGTAAAAGTAACTCAATTGAGCACAAAAATTCGAATGATTATGAGGAAAATCTTATCAAGAAATATCCCAATTCAACCCTAGATATTACACACTAGAGAAGAAAAGAAATCATAACAAAATGAAATTGATATGACTCACAATTTCAAGTGTTGCACTCGCCACAATTTCAACTCTTGAGATTGGAATTGATAAGAGGAAATTTGAACTAGGAAACCCTAATTTTCTCACATTAAAGTGAAGTGTATATTCTAAAAAAATGACCTCCTAAAACCCTACTTTAAGCAAGTATTTATACTTGCTCCCTTTAGGGTTAGAAAGTCTACAAATTTACAACTATGCCACTTTTAGGGTAACCAGTCCTAAATGAGAATTATAAACAAAGAACAAAAGTTTCCCAAAAGAAAATACAACATAAAATAGTCCATAAAACAATTACAAAGTACAAAATATTATAAATCTTCATGAGCCAATGCTTCGAAGTAGAAACAATCGCAGCGGGCTTTTGGATGCAAATCCGATGATGTCTCGTGGCCATCAACTAATGTAAGTCATTTGGCATCCCATGGAGAAATATTATTGTACTTGTAAGATTATTACTCAAATATTTATTAGATAAAAGAAATAGAATGAAATATGAGCGATTTGGATCATCATCCAAATCGAGTTCTGAGAGCATCTATGGTGTCGAAAAATTTCCCATTAACTCTTTGTGATAATACATATATTACATAAATAAATAGATAATATTTTTAGGTATTATATTCCCTCCCCCCCCATAAAAACTTTTATCTTCAAAAGTACCTGATTTTAGAAGAATTCTGGAAACTTCTTCCTCAATTCTATTTCCCTTTCCCACATCGCTTCCCTTTTCATTTAGTTTATCTATTGTACTTTCACATAAAGAATTGTTTTTTGTCTTAGCACCCATTCTTTAGTGTCTAAAATCTTTATTGTCCTTTCTAAAGATGTCATATTTGGCTGTACATTCAATGGTTCCAAAGCCACTATTTGATCTGGGTCAGATACATACTTCCTTAGCATGAATACATGGAATATATTATGTACCCTTGCTAAATTCAGTAGAAGAGCTAACCTGTAAGCCACTGTGCCTATTCTTTTCAAGATCTCAAATGGGCCTATATACCTTGAGTTTAGCTTTCCCCTCAACCCGAATCTTATCACTCCCTTTATTAGAGATATCCTTAATAATACCTTATCTCCCACTTGAAATTCTAAAGGGAGCCTTCTCTTATCTACATAGCTCATTTGTCGAGATTGGGCCATCTATATTCTCTACCTGATTAGCTTCACTTTGTCTACCACTTTTGTACTAACTCCGGCCCCATCATCTATCTTTCACCCACTTTATCCTAATGTAGTGGAGATCTACACTTTCTCCTATAAAAAGCTTCATATGGTACCATTTGAATGGTTGTTTTGTAACTATTATTATAAGCAAACTCCACCCGAGGTATATGCACATTCTAGTTTCCTCTAAAATCTAGTGCACATGCCTTGAGCTAATCTTCTAATATTTGTACGGTTCTATGTTGAACTGTAGTTTGGTGCCCAATGCTATGTGAAGGCTACTATAAAATCTGCTCACAAACCTTGTGTCTCTATTCTGATTTACTGACATGTGAGGCATTCAGCTACATATTCTGCTATTTCTCTCTTCATGTTTCTCCATCAATAACAGCTCTTCATGTCCTTGTACATTTTTATACTTTCAGGATGTATTGTGTAGGCGGAGTGATGCACCTCTTTCATTATCTCTCTCTTCAATTTTGCATCCCTCAGCACACATAGTCTCATTTTGTACTTCAAGGTCCCTTTTGCATCTAAATTGAATTCTGATGCCTTACCTTGTTCCATTCTACTCTTGTTCTCTTATATGTCCTTATCTTCTATCTGACTAGCTTCAATTCTATCCATTATGGTTGGCTAAATCTTTAAATTAGCAATTCTTGCTCCCACTTCTTGTGTTAAAACTTCTGGTTCTAATTTACGCATGTCTTCTAACAACTCTTTTTGTGAAGTGATGAGAGTGGCTACATTGCCCTATTTCTTTCTACTAAAGGCATCTGCCAGCACATTGACTTTTCTTAAATGATATTGTATTTCTATATCGTAATTTTTTGTTAACTCTAACCATCTCCTTTGTCTCATGTTTAGCTCTTTCTACGTAAATATGTACTTTAGGCTTCTATGGTCAATGAAGGTTTTGCACCTTTCTCCATATCAGTGATGTCTCCATAGTTTCAAAGCTAGCACTACAACTGCCAATTCCAAGTCATGAGTTGGGTAGTTGATGAGAGCCATGATGGGAGCCAAGCTAGAAGATGGAATGTGGATCCTCTTGAAGTGCCACCTGGATTGAGCACAGGAACTCGAGCGAAATGATTCAAGGAAGCACTTAATGGGTTGATAAAGGATGTCCACGAAGCCGGAAAGGATTGGAGCAACCATGAAGCCTGAAAGGATTGGAGCAACCATGAGAATGCCCTTACTCTTGTACAAGTCATAACGGATACGGGTTGAAGGGGGCGTGTCTTTACAAGGCACAACCGTGTAGTGAGTCTAGTGGCTCCACAGAAACATATACGGTCGTATACACGGTTCAAAGGCATGACCATGTATGGTGTCAAGAATATCTACAGAAACATACACGTCTAGAAAGGCATGGCCATGTATACTCTTTACGCCGGCTCCAACACAGCTGGCCTTTAATTCCATGATTGTTATTTTTCCACAACTTTATGATGTTATGTCATTTTGGACTTTATTATTACGAGTTGTAAACCCTAATATAAATGTCTAGGGTTGAGAACAGAAGGAAAAAGAGACATACAAGGTTGAATAACATATTTGAGAGAATTCCTCTCTTGGTTCTTTAAAGAACTTCTCTTGAACTTATCGAATTTTCTTCCATGGCGTTCATCCCGATTTTGGCGTCCACATAATATACCAAGGTTCTTGCCTCACTTATAGGCAATGAGTCGCAGTTCCACTTGATTGTTTTGGCATCTTAGGTAGCAATTCCGAACGTATTGGTATTGGGTTTCATCACACGTGGGCGTGGTTCGTATCAGTTTGGTATCAGAGCCTAGGTTTGTTAAACATCAGTTCAGTTTGAGAAAGGTAACATCAAAACCCTAACTCCAATCATTCATATCAATTGTTCATATCGAGTTCATAGTGTTAATTGTCTATTGAAAGTGTAGTGCCTCCTATTCACGTTTATTACAAAAGAACAAAAAAAAAATAAAAAAATAAAAAGAATCACGACAAAAAAAAATGAACGTGATCAAGAGCAAAAAAAAAAAAAAAAACAAAGGCAACAAAAAGGAAAGAAAAAGAGGGAAAAAAAATTGAGCCTTAGAGTTGTTTTGAATCCTACGGAAGGAATTGGTTTAGTTTGGGTTAGTTCCAAGAGAATTGAGAAGGGGAATTGGTGAGTTGATATCATCATTTCTTGTGAGAATACCCGAGTGACTGTGTGATATCATCCTTTGAGCGAAACACGTAAAGGAGTGTATCGTGAGACTTAATCATATATATTCTGTTAGTACTAACCTTTTTTCTACAGGAACTATGTTGAGGCAACATTCTCCTGAAGGTGAGAGGGGAAGGTTTGATGCTAGGTTAGTGATTGAGGCGTTGAGAAGTGAGATGAAGAGGATGTTTCAGGAGGGCATGGAACAAATTCATGAGACGGTGGAGCAAAAACTAGAGCAATCTAAAAATGTCTTCCAAGGGCATAAGAGGGAGAGTTGTTCTAGGAGAGTACAAAGGGAGGGAGATGAAATGTCTAATGATGAATTTGATAAACCTTCTGTCAGGAGTTATAGAGGATATGGTGGTAGGAATAGAGGAACTAGAGATTGGGAAGATAGAGGAGATAGGAATAGAGAGGATAATCAACTGAGTAGTATAAAGATGAAGATTCCTCCTTTCCAAGGGAAGAATGATCCCAAGGCGTACTTAGAGTGGGAGAAGAAGGTAGAGATGGTGTTTAATTGTCACAACTATAGTGGGAGAAAGAAATTGAAACTTGCTGCCATTGAATTTTCAGATTATGCCATAGTGTGGTAGGATTAACTGATGTTGAATTGAAGAAGGAATGGCGAACCCCCTATTGAGTCTTGGGAAGAGATGAAGAGGGTGATGAAGAAGCAATTTGTACCTGCGTATTACTATCATGAATTACACAACAAATTGCAAACTCTTAAGCAGGGAAGCCGAAGTGTGGATGAGTATTTCAAGGAGATGGAGGTTACTATGATTAGGGTGAATGTAGAGGAGGATAGAGAGGCTACCATGGCTAGGTTTCTTGCTGGATTGAATAGAGAAATTCAAAATGTCGTAGAATTGTAGCATTATGTAGAATTGGAAGATATGGTTCATATGGCTATAAAGGTTAAGAACCAACATGGGAGGAAAGGTAGTAGTACCGCACGGTTTCAACAGGGTGCTGGTTCATCCACCTGGAAGACTACCCAATGGAAGAAGGAAGAAAAGCCTTTAGCCACCAAACTAAAAGGAGAGCAGAGGCAAGCGGGTTCTACTTTTGGTAACCAAGGTAAACCTGATTCTTCTGCTCCTAGAAATCATGACATTAGATGTTTTAAATGCTAAGGCAGAGGCCATATTGCTAGTCAATGTCCGAATAGGCATGTTATGATTTTGCGTGATGATGGTGAGTATGAGACTGAGGGGGATAGTGAAGAGGATGACATGCCTCCATTAGAGGACGCTAGTGATGACGAGGAGCCTGTAGTAAGGAAGTTAGTGGCAGTAGTGAAGCGAGCTTTGAATGTGCAGGTGAAGGAAGAAGAGGAGGTGCAACAAGAGAATATCTTTTATACTAGATGTTATTTAGGTGATCATATTTGCAGTTTGATCATTGATGGAGGGAGTTGCACTAACGTAGTGAGTACTTTTATTGTCGAAAGGCTAGGACTCAAGACTACTAAACACCTTAGTCCATATAAATTGCAGTGGTTGAATGATAGTGGCAAGACTAAGGTGAGTAAGCAAGCCTTGATTGCTTTTCGCATCGGTAGGTATGAGGATGAGGTGTTATGCGATGTAGTGCCGATGCAAGCGTGTCATGTGTTGTTGGGGAGGCCATGGCAGTTTGATAGGAAGGTTGTTCATGATGGCTTTTCTAACAAGTATACGCTTGTTCACCAGGGGAAAAGCTTTAATCTTAAACCCTTAACACCTAAACAGGTGTATGAGGATTAGTTGCAGCTACAACAGTCTTTTGCAAAATATAAGGTGAGTGAAAAACAGAGGGAGAGTGAGAGAGCAAAAGACAGCAAGAAAGAAAAGGAACACAAAAGTCGATATCACAAGGAAAAAGAGAGGAAAGCTGGAAAGAGCACGAGAGACCAAGTTGAAGGGGGATCAACTTTGGAGGTGAGTGAAAAGGAGAGTGCAGCCTTGCAAAAGAAGAGTTGTGTGGCAAGAGCGAGTGTAGTGAGGAGAGCGTTAGTGATGAAGCAACCTATGTTGTTGCTGGTTTTTAAGGAAACTTGTTTGAATACTAACGAACTTTTTAACTCTTTGCCTAATGTGGTTGTGTCTATTGTGCAAGACTTTGAATATATCTTCTCTGAGGAGGTTCTAAAGGGTTTACCACCTATTCATGGTATTGAGCACTAGATTGACCTTGTACCTAGAGCATCTATTCCAAATAAACCAGCCTATAGGAGCAATCTAGAGGAGATAAAGGAACTCCAAAGGCAGGTCAATGAATTAATGGAGAAGGGGTATGTGAGAGAAAACATGAGCCCATGTGCAGTGCCTGTGATTTTGGTGCCTAAGAAGGATGGGTCATGGAGAATGTGTGTTGACTGCCGTGCCATCAACAACATCACGGTAAAGTATCGTCATCCCATTCCTCATGAGCCTTGGGTAGATATTTTCATGGATTTTGTGTTAGGATTACCTAGGTCTAGGTATGGTCGAGATTCTATTTTTGTAGTTGTAGATAGATTTTCTAAGATGGCACATTTCATTCCTTGCCACAAAACAGATGATGCTTGCAATATTGCTAATTTGTTCTTTAGGGAGGTTGTGAGATTACATGGTATGCCTAGAACAATCGTATCGGATAGAGATGCTATGTTCTTGAGCTACTTCTGGAAGACCCTATGGGCTAAGTTAGGAACTAAGTTATTATTCTCTACTACTTGTCATCCACAGACTGATGGTCAAACTGAGGTAGTAAATCGAACTTTATCTACTTTGTTGAGGGCTATCATAAAAAAGAACATTAAAAGTTGGGAGGAGTGTTTGCCGCATGTTGAATTTGCCTATAATTGCACAATGCATTCTGCTACTAAGTTTACTCCTTTTGAAATTGTGTATGGTTTAATCCACTAACTCCTTTGGATTTATCACCTTTGCCTATTTCTGAGTATGTTAATCTAGATGGCAAGAAGAAAGCAGATTTTTGATAGAGCCATTTTATACTCAATCTTTATAGTATAAATTGTGTTAAATTATTATTGATTTTATAGAAATCATAAGGAAATGGTACTTTAATTCTATCATCGTGATAAATTAGGTTAAATGGAGTCAAGGATGCTAATTCAAGTATTTTAGAGAAGTCATCTACAACTTGGATCAAGACAAGAAATTACACCACCGGAGGAAGCACGGTTTGAGGCACGGCCAAGGTTCAAACCGTGTTACACACTGGACAAGAAGGCGAAAATGAGGACTTTGAATAGAGAGAGACACGGCTTAAGGCACGGCCGTAGTGGAACCCGTGGGATAAACCGTGCTTGAAGCCGTGGTGGAAGATAGATGTGCCAAGGAGAAGAAAGTGTGGAACATCAACCAGATGAAGACACGGCTTGAAATCTAGCCGTGGTTGTAACCGTGCTACACACTGGATACGGATGAAGGCTTGAAGATTATGCACAGATGAAGGCACGGCTTGAAATCTGGCCGTGTGTGTAACCATGGTTCACACTGGGCGCGGTTGAAGACTTGAAGAATATGCACAGAGGATGGCACGGCTTAACCCACGGCCGTGTGGTGGGGCGTGCCAGGCAGACGTATCTTCACTTCTCGAAATCTACCTGAAAAAGGAAAGATATTTTCGTATCTTGCTAGCAAAAGATCACATGCTATCCATCTAATAGTATAAATAGAGCCAACCCTAGAGGGTTAGGACAACTTTTGAACTTTGGAATCTTGGATCTTGAAGAAGGAAACGCGGAGGCAGAGCAAACAACCGGGTTCATTATGTTTCTATCTTTTATTTTCGTTTTATTGATGAACATGAGTAGCTAAGCTACTTTTCTAGCCAAAGGGTCATAGATGTTTAATTCTCCACGAATTGTGAGGTCTAATTGACTTGTATTTATTCTATTCTTTGTTTTCGGGTATTCATATATCTTCTGATCGTTTTGTCATTATTATCTTTTTTTATTGGTATGAATAGAGCTCTTCTACTCAATTAGCAAGTTAATATATTGTCAACTAGCACGTCAAATCCGTAATTGTTTGATTGTTCTAGTCTTAGTGACGCAATAACATGTTTGGTTATAAAAGAGATGATCGAATTCATGTTATGGAGGTGTGTGATCATGTTTAAATAGGTTATCTTATAATTTACTGGCATGAATTGGTGGTCTCTCTAGATCTTAATGCTATTGATAGATTAAATCCTAAGCGCTTGTCTAAGGGTTGTTTAATCAATAAGAGAAATAATTCAAAGCGCTTGTCCGAGGTTATCGAGGAAGTAAGGAGAGATAGGTTGTTAGAGCTTGTTAATAACCATAACCAATTTATCTAGAACTATAATAGAGAACATTTGCATCGATGATCAATTCCTAGAATTAAACCATCTTGATTCCTTTGGCTAGGCTTTTACCATTATCTGATTTTCTTACCTTGTTTTACTTTATTTGATTCACAAACAAAACCCCCCATTTTCCTTTTTCTTATTGTTCTCTTTGAATAGAAATATCTTTACCAATCCCTGTGGATTCGACCCTACTCACCACTATATGCAAATCATATAATTGTCTAGGAGTAGGTTTTATTTTTGTTGGATTCGACACCCATCAAATTTTGGCGCCGTTGCCGGGGATTGGTGTCAAATTTATTTCTATTCTTGTATGACTCGTTCTTCTCAGATAGGTGAACTAACTTATAATCCGAAGATTGAGAAGACTCTAAAGAGGCTGCGACAAGAAGCTAGATCATCCACTAGACCGAACTTAGTATCGGACTTGTCTGATTCTGAAAAAGAGGACGACATGGCAAATCTCGAGAGAACCTTAAGGGAGTTGGCTGCACCGGATGTGAATCAACAACCACTTTGTATTCACTACCCCGAACTAGCCGTGGAATTCGAATTGAAATCTGGGTTGATACATCTGCTACCTACATTTCATGGTCTTGAGAATGAAGATCCTCATAAGTATTTGAAAGAGTTCCATATAGTGTGTTCTAGTATGAGGCCGCAAGGAATAACCGACGATCAAATCAAGCTACACGCTTTTCCATTTTCTTTAAGTACTAAAGCTAAGGATTGGTTGTTTTATTTGCCTCCAGGTTCTATAACCACATGGACTGATATGGTGAGACTCTTCTTGGACAAATTCTTCCCCGCATCCAAAGCCGCTGGTATAAGAAGAGAAATTTGTGGTATAAAACAAAGGGACACCGAGACTCTTCATGAGTATTGGGAAAGGTTCAAGCAACTGTGTGCAAGCTGCCCACAACATGGGATATCCGAACAACTCATCATCCAATATCTCTACGAAGGCCTACTTCCGATGGAAAGAAAGATGATGGATGCTGCAAGTGGAGGCGCCATAGTAAACAAAACCCCTGGTCAAGCTAGGGAATTGATCTCCATTATGGCTGCCAATTCGCAACAATTTGGGTATAGGCATGATACGTCTTCAAGGAAGGTAAATGAGGTAAATGTGTCTAACCTTGAACATCAAATTTCTAATCATAACTCCCTTGTGCAGCAGCTAGCTCTTGGAAATACCCAACGGGCGAAAGCTTGTGGAATTTGTGCTGCTCCTAGTCATCCGACCGACATGTGTCCCACATTGCAAGATGACAACCATGAACACGCCAATGCTGTAGGCGGATTCCCAGGACAGCCACAAAGGAAATATGATCCCTATTCAAACACTTACAATCCCGGATGGAGGGATCATCCTAACTTCCGATATGGCAATAACCCTCAACATGTCCAACAATTCCAGCCAAAGCCATCACACCACGTACCCCAAGCTCCTTCCACTTCAGGTATGCCCCTTGAGGATATTGTTAAGTCTCTAGCTGTGAATACCAAACAATTTCAGGAGGAAACAAAGCAAAGCATTCAAAACTTAGAGCATCAGGTAAGCCAACCTGCTTCAGCTATCAGTAGGTTAGAAACTCAAGGTAAGTTACCTTCTCAAACTATTACAAACCCGAAGCAAAGCGTTAATGCAATTACCTTGAGAAGTGGAACAGAATTGCAAGGATCAAATAAGAAAGGAAATCCATCTAATCTTGAGGAAGAGACCAAGAAAGAGACTTCGACTCCGAGCCAGCAGGGCGACCAGATTAGCAAGTCTCTAGATGAGCCATCGAAGGTCACATTGATACCACCTCCTTTCCCCTCCAGATTAGCGAAATCCAAGAAGGAAGCGGAAGAAAAAGGGATTCTGGAAACGTTTCGTAAAGTCGAGGTAAATATTCCTTTACTTGATGCAATTAAGCAAATACCTCGCTATGCTAGATTCCTCAAGGACTTGTGCACTAACAAAAGGAAGCTGAAAGGCAATGAAAAGATTAATGTGAGTGAAAATGTTTCAGCTATTATTCAGAAGAAGCTTCCTCCTAAATGTAAGGACCCAGGTATGTTCACCATTCCTTGCAAAATAGGTAGTCTTAGAATCGCTAAAGCCATGTGTGATCTAGGAGCTTCTATCAATGTCATGCCTTTGTCTGTTTATCAACGTTTAAATGTTGGTCCTTTAAAGGAAACAGGTATTATTGTTCAACTTGCTGATAGGTCCAATGTTTATCCTGAGGGAGTTCTAGAGGATGTTTTAGTTCAAGTCAATGGGTTGGTTTTTCCTGCTGATTTTTATGTGCTTGACATAGATGATAGTGATTCTCATACTTCATCACTGATATTATTAGGGTGACCATTCCTTAAGACTTCTAAAACGAAAATTGATGTAAATGATGGCACCCTCACTATGGAATTTGATGGTGAAGTAATTAGATTTAACATTTATGATGCCATGAAACACCCTAATGATATCTCTCCTGTTTTTGTTGCGGATATTATTAACCCATTACCACAGGCACCAAGGCTAGAATCCAAATCCTTATCCGAATATTTAGCCAGGAACGTCTAGCCAAAGACGTTAAAGAAAGGCGCTTCATGGGAGGCAACCCATGTAAAAAAAAAAAAATTGTTTTGCATTAGTTTTTGTTTGTTTTAGTTTTGTTTTGTTTTAGTTTAGTTTGATTTGATTTTAGTGTAGTTTTGAACTCTTTGGATCGGCTGCAGCAAGGATACATATCATTAGATGACACTTTCCAGAGCTTAAAGGGAGCACTCCAATACCAGGGAAGTACTAATATTTCCTCTCTCTTATTCTCTAATGTCCTTTGTGTTGTTAATTCCTCTTCAATTGTGCTGAATTAGGAACAGTGAGGACACTGTTCAAGCTAAGTGTGGGGGAGAGGATAATAAAATATAGAGAATAGAGAACTAACTTATACTCTAAATGTTTGTCCTTAAGTAATTTTAAGCCAATTTTTTTCAAAATTATCATGAAATCTAGAGATTGTACTAAATGTTAAAATAAGCATCTACAAAATGTGAAATTGACTTGTTCAAATGTTTTACTCACCCACTGCTGTGAGTAGAATACATGGTTAAAATTAAGTAGTGAAATCTTTAAGAAACAAATTTACCTTGTATTTAGCTTTAGAATTGGAAGTCTAAGAGTAAGTCGAGCCCTTAAGTGAAAAATAAACAAGTTTACTTCTAGGTTATATTAGCTACTGTATACTCTTTGAAGTTGTTTGTAAAGCAATCATAACACTTAGTGAAAAAAAAAAAGAAAGAATCAAGCATAGCCATTACTCTAATGATTCAACTAATTGAGTTAAGAGTATTCGAACTTGAATGTTAGAGTGAGGAAGAGTCCGTAGGGGTATCTTAAAACCCGGTCACTTAAGTGATGAGCTCGGGATGTTGCCGACTCAATGAACTCACTATAACGATAATGGCGAAAAAGGCGAAAGTTCATGAAAAGAAGCGGGCAAAAACCCGTCAAAACAGATGCTTGAATAAATCAAAAGAACATGAATGTAAACATTCATTGAATAAAACAAAGATGTATAAAAGGGAGAATATCTAGCAAAGAGCTTATACTATATGCTTTTACTTTATGTTGCAAGGATTATATGTTTGCTAATGTCCAATGAAGTTTAATTGGGTGTTTTTCCTTAGTGGATTAAGTATTTACTTTTGGAATAAAAATTCTTTTGCTAAACATGAGGATTAAAGTTTGTTTTGCTTAGATTAGCTATTGAATTTTGTCCAAAGTAATTTGATCACAGGAAACCAATTGGGTTGAAGTAGTAGACATTAAATTACAAGTCATGAATTACAAATGAATAGATGCTTGGAATGATGAAAAGAAAGCTTGTATAATTTATGATAGATTTCTCAATTGATTTGATGCAATTGCTTGAGGACAAGCAAGAGTTGAAGTGTGGGGGAATTTGATAGAGCCATTTTATACTCAATCTTTATAGTATAAATTGTGTTAAATTATTATTGATTTTATAGAAATCATAAGGAAATGGTACTTTAATTCTATCATCGTGATAAATCAGGTTAAATGGAGTCAAGGATGCTAATTCAAGTATTTTAGAGAAGTCATCTACAACTTGGATCAAGACAAGAAATTACACCACCGGAGGAAGCACGGTTTGAGGCACGGCCAAGGTTCAAACCGTGTTACACACTGGACAAGAAGGCGAAAATGAGGACTTTGAACAGAGAGAGACACGGCTTAAGGCACGGCCGTAGTGGAACCCGTGGGATAAACCGTGCTTGAAGCCGTGGTGGAAGATAGATGTGCCAAGGAGAAGAAAGTGTGGAACATCAACCAGATGAAGACATGGCTTGAAATCTAGCCGTGGTTGTAACCGTGCTACACACTGGACACGGATGAAGACTTGAAGATTATGCACAGACGAAGGCACGGCTTGAAATCTGGCCGTGTGTGTAACCGTGGTTCACACTGGGCGCGGTTGAAGACTTGAAGAATATGTAGAGAGGATGGCACGGCTTAACCCACGACCGTGTGGTGGGGCGTCCCAAGCAGACGTATCTTTACTTCTCGAAATCTACTTGAAAAAGGAAAGATATTTTCGTATCTTGCTAGCAAAAGATCACATGCTATCCATCTAATAGTATAAATAGAGCCAACCCTAGAGGGTTAGGACAACTTTTGAACTTTGGAATCTTGGATCTTGAAGAAGGAAACGCGGAGGCAGAGCAAACAACCGGGTTCATTATGTTTCTATCTTTTATTTTCGTTTTATTGATGAACATGAGTAGCTAAGCTACTTTTCTAGCCAAAGGGTCATAGATGTTTAATTCTCCACGAATTGTGAGGTCTAATTGACTTGTATTTATTCTATTCTTTGTTTTCGGGTATTCATATATCTTCTGATCGTTTTGTCATTATTATCTTTTTTATTGGTATGAATAGAGCTCTTCTACTCAATTAGCAAGTTAAATATTGTCAACTAGCACGTCAAATCCGTAATTGTTTGATTGTTCTAGTCTTAGTGACGCAATAACATGTTTGGTTATAAAAGAGATGATCGAATTCATGTTATGGAGGTGTGTGATCATGTTTAAATAGGTTATCTTATAATTTACTGGCATGAATTGGTGGTCTCTCTAGATCTTAATGCTATTGATAGATTAAATCCTAAGCGCTTGTCTAAGGGTTGTTTAATCAATAAGAGAAATAATTCAAAGCGCTTGTCCGAGGTTATCGAGGAAGTAAGGAGAGATAGGTTGTTAGAGCTTGTTAATAACCATAACCAATTTATTTAGAACTATAATAGAGAACATTTGCATCGATGATCAATTCCTAGAATTAAACCATCTTGATTCCTTTGGCTAGGCTTTTACCATTATCTGATTTTCTTACCTTGTTTTACTTTATTTGATTCACAAACAAAACCCCCCATTTTCCTTTTTCTTATTGTTCTCTTTGAATAGAAATATCTTTACCAATCCCTGTGGATTCAACCCTACTCACCACTATATGCAAATCATATAATTGTCTAGGAGTAGGTTTTATTTTTGTTGGATTCGACACCCATCAAATTTGTTAAACAGATCCATGAGAAGGCAAGGCTAAACATTGAGCGAAGAATAGAGCAGTATGTGAAACAAGCCAACAAGGGTCGTCGATAAGCTGTTTTTGAACTTGGAGACTGGGTTTGGGTTCACATGCTCAAAGAGCAGTTTCTTGTGCAACGTTGATCTAAATTACTTCTTAGAGGCGATGGACCATTTCAAATTCTTGAGCGCATCAATGATAATGCATACAAGATAGATTTGCCAGGTGAGTATCAAGTAAGTGCTACGTTTAATGTTACTGATCTGAGTCCGTTTGATGTAGGTGGCGATTTGAGGACAAATCCTTTTCAAGAGGAGGGGAATGATGAGAGCTAAGCCAGAAGATGGAATGAGGAACCTCTTGAAGTGCCACCTCGACCGATCACAAGAACTCGAGCGAAACGATTCAAGGAAGCACTTAATGGGTTGATAAAGGATGTCCACAAAGCCGGAAAGGATTGGAGCAACCATGAAGCCGGAAAGGATTGGAGCAACCATGAGAATGCCCTTACTCTTGTATAAATCATAACAGATACGGGTTGAAGGGGGCGTGTCTTTACAAGGCATGGCCGTATAGTGAGTCTTGAGGCTCCACAAAAACATATACGGTCGTATACATGGTTCAAAGGCACGGCCGTGTATGGTGTCAAGAATATCTACAAAAACATACACGTCTAGAAAGGTACGGTCGTGTATACTCTCTATGCCGGCCACTACGCTAGCTCCAATGCCGCCGACCTTTAATTCCATGATTGTTATTTTTCCGCGACTTTATGATGTTATGTCGTTTTGGACTTTATTATTACGGGTTATGAACCCTAATATAAATGTCTAGGGTTGAGAACAGAAGGAAAAAGAGACATACAAGGTTGAATAACATATTTGAGAGAATTTCTCTCTTGGTTCTTTAAAGAACTTCTCTTAAACTTATCGGATTTTCTTCCGTGGCGTTCATCCCGAGTTATCAATCGGTCTTTCATCCCGATTGTGGCATCCACATAATATACCAAGGTTCTTGCCTCACTTATAGGCAATGGGTTGCGGTTCCACTTGATTGTTTTAGCATCTTGGGTAGCAATTCCGAACGTATTGGTATTGGGTTTCGTCACACGTGGGCGTGGTTCGTATCAGTAGTTCTTTTCATACAACTTCAATTGTCCAGATGCATATGCTATTACTTGACCACCTTACATTAATATATACCTCAACCCTTGAACTGAACCATTGTTATGCACTATAAACTCTTCTCCACTCTTGGGCAAAGTCAAAACTGGCGCCAACACTAGTTTCTCTTTATTCATCTGAAAGTTGGCTTCACATTTCTCATCCAATTCGAATTTCACATTCTTCTTTGTCAATCCGGTGAGAGGAGTTGTCATTTTGGGAAACACTTCTATAAAGCTCCTATAGTGGCTTGCTAGACCTAGGAAGCTTCTTACATTTGTAACTACTTTCGATCTGTGCCAATCTACTATCATTCTCACCTTTTCTAGGTCTACAGATATCCCATCTGATGTGCCTAAACCAAGATTAAGCACATGCAAAACTAATTTGAAAGACAATTAGACAATGTCGATCAAACTAGTTCAACAATTGCACAATTTTTCAATATTTATAAACCAATCCCACAATAAGAACGTAACCAAAAATGAATCCAAGTATGATGATGCTCTAATACCAAATTATGATGTGCCTTAAACCAAAGTCTAAGCACATGCAAATGAACCAAAGGAACAACTTTAACTCTCAAAATCAAAACCGGTTCAAAAGGGTAAAAATTGCGTGAACCCTAGTGAAGATGCAATGAGATTTAAATACTCAATGATGCAATTACAATTCCACAAAGATAATTTCTTCCAACATAACATTAATCACCCGTAAATCCATGTGAATAATACACAAGGACAACAAATTTTCAACTCTAAGATCCCCTTTTCACTAAATATAAATCACAATTCAAAATTAAGTACAATTGATAGTAAACAACAAATGCTCAATACTAATTAATTAGGAAATAACAACTTGATTACAAATGTAATCAAATGATACCAAGAAGATTTCAATCCAACCCTAGATATGACTCACTAGAGATGAAAAGAAAATGCAATAATAAGGAATTGATATGACTCACAATTTTCCCTTGTTGCACTCGCCAAAATTCCAATTCTTGGGATTGAAATTGATAAGCGAAATTGAACTAGGAAGAACCATAATTCCCTCATGTAAAGTGTATGTTCAAATATGAAAATGGCCTCCTCAAACCCTACTTTAAGCAAGTATTTATACTTGTTCTCTTTAGGGTTAGAAAATGCACAAAATTACAACTATGTCACTTTTAAAGTGGCCGATCCTAAAAGACAATTACAAGCAAATGAAAGTGTCCCAAAAGAAAGATTACAACATAAATAGTCCAAAGAAATAATTATAAATAAAAATAGTCTTCATCATGTTAGCTCTTCCATAGGATTTGTCGGCCTAGCTCATTGCCGGTTTGGGTTGGTCCATGGATAAGCCACAAGCTGAGTCTGAGTGAGTTTGTCCATCGCCTTGTAAAGCATGATAAGTATTCCTGTTGGAATATAAAATACATGAATAAGATAAAAGAAGTTAGTAAATGAATAATTATAGGGTCAATTTGCTCAAAATGGGCTCTTATCACCAAGATTCGAAATCCTTTGGTTCTTGCCCTAATGATAGGTCTTGTCGGATTTTGATTCCTATCATCATCTCTGTTAACCACATGACTAAAAAAGACTACTTATTCCAGCCGAAAATCGCATTTACTAAATTTGGCATATAATTTCTCATCTTATAGCCTGCCCAATACTAGTTTCAAGTGTTCTTCATGCTTCTCAGTGCTTTTAGAGTATATCAGGATGTCATCTATAGAGACAATTACAAACTTATCCAAGAAATCCCTGAATACTCTATTCATTAAGTCCAAGAATGTAGGTAGTGCATTCGTTGGTTCAAAGGGCATCACCGGAAACACGTATTGTCTATATTTAGTGCTAAATGCTATTTTCTGAATGTCCTCTTATTTGATTCTTAATTGATGGTAGCCTGATCATAGGGCTACATTAGAGAACACCTAAGCTCCCTGCCTGCAACTTGTTAAATAGGTCATCTATCTTAGGAAGAGCATACATGTTGTTTATTGTGACCTTATTTAACTTGTAATCTATACAGAGCCTCATGCTTCCATCTTTCTTCTTCACAAACAGGACTAGTGCACCCCAATGAGAGACACTGGGTCTTATAAAACTGTTATTTTGTAGCTCCTGTAATTGTTTCCTTAATTCTTCCAACTTCACTAGTGCCATCCTATAGACTGGTTTTAATATGGGTACTATACCCAATACCAAGCCGATGTTGAATTCTATTTCCCTACTAGGGGTAAACTAAGAAGATCTTCAGGAAACACATCAAGAAATTCCTTCACTATCGGTACATCTTCCATTGTAACTTCTTCACTAGCTTCAACAAATATGGTTGCTAGTACACTTTTTCCCCATATCTCACAAAGTAGGCAATCTAATAGGTCTTTACACTTCTATCTTGTATTCAAAATATACATTGTTAAGTTTAATTTTCATTCCTAATCCGACTTATACTAGATCCTATGCTCATCTAATATAGATCTTCAACTTGAATTGGGAATTTCATTTTATTTTGCAGTCACCACCCAACTGTGGTTGGGAAAGATTGAATTAGGACTAATTGAGCAGATTGATCATAATTTGGACAATTAGTCAATGAGATCCTCTTTTTATATTTAAAGAGGAAAGGGAAAACCAGAGTTGCTAGACTCAGAGGCTATCCTATTAAAACCTTAAAGTTACCACCCTATTCTCCTAAAATCTAAACCTTACCTTAATGTCATTTATTGTTATTTATTTTTGTTATTATTATTTTTTGTTGTGTTTTTCTTTATTAGTTAAAGACAACTTATTCAAGCTATGGGAAATGATTTTCTATTCTTTTTATAGTTGTCCTAAATGGGTGCCTACGTACCTGTTATTCAAGATCAGACAAGCCGTAGTTCGCTTTTCATGAAAAACTTTGGTGTGTTTGTTAATTTTAATTATGAAAATTACTTCTAGTTTATTTTTTTATCATTTTAGTATTTTTTGAAAAAAAATCTAAGCCTAAGCTTGATTATTTTATTTTTGAAAAAAAATAACAATTTAAGGAAAAACCAATTTTGGATTTATTTAAGAAAGGTATTTTTCTAAGTGATAAAATTTTATTTCCCTATTATTAACCTACCTCTAATATTCTTATTATTATTATTATTTATTTATTTATTTATTAATATAATTTTTTTATTTTTATTATTTTATCTACCCTAAATTAAACATCTAAATTCTATCTTTTTTCTTAAGATATATATTTTTTTTTCATTATTTTTTATTTTTTATTTTATTTTATTTTTTATAATTTTCTGTTATTTATCCTATCCTAAACTAAACCTAAAAAAAAAAAAACTAATCTAAATTCTAACATTTTCCTAATATTATTATTTTATTTTATTTTTTATTTATAAATAAAAAATGAATAAATAAATAAATAAATAATAAATTTCGATAAATAAATAAATAATAAAAAAAATAAAAAATCTGACTTACTTAGGTTTGGATACAGTGCGCGGGTCAGGTTGGTCAGATCAGATCAGTCACGGTGGCTGGAAATCCTCGTCGGCGGCATTCCGGTGGTCCTTTTTGTCGAATGAGGGGTATTTCTGAAGCTTCCGAGGAAGAGGAACCTAAGGCTGGTGGTGGTGGTGGTCGAAAACCTCCTTAGGTAGCGTTTCAAGGCAGTGTTGATCGGCGGTTGTGCTTGAGAACTCCGGCGAAGCTCCAATCTCACTTATTTTCTCTCTTTTCTCACTTTTGATCCGTGCTTTGGCTTCCTCCCCTCAATTTATATTTATAGACACTAGAAATTGAGCTGGATAAGCTCGGATTTCTTCCGATTAAGGCAATCGGATTTCGGTTTAAAAACCCATCTCTGATTTGTGTAAATCCTTCGATTTGTTGAGATTTAATTCTAATTGGATGATGTTTATCCTATTTCAATTAAAGATCTATTAGATTTGTGTAAAAAATCGAATCAAAATGGTTGAAATTTAATTTTTCCTCATCGGCGACGATCTCAGACAAAGGAAGTAGAAGATCACATGCCCGACGCGTGCTTTTGTGTCATCTAATCACCAGTTGACACATGTTTTGGGTGAGGCAAAAAATTGCAAAATGCGGAATCTGCTTCCCTCACATTTTGAACTCACTACTTGACCCCTTACCCCGTGTGCACGGTCATGGCTCGGGCCAGCTGAGCTAGCTCACTTGGTTTTTTTATTTATGCAATTTATATATATGCAATGTAATTTTTATTATTTTGGTATTATTTTGAATTTCCAAAAATTTGTAAAAATTATTTAACTCCTTTTCTTATTATTTCTACAATTATTTTCGAAAATTGATATATTTTCCCTATTTATTTTATTTTATTGAATATTTTTCTTATTTTTGCTAAATTAGAAGAAAAATTGTAAAAAATGAAAAAATTGAAAATTGACTATTATTAATTATTAAGGTAAAAAATGGGGTGTTTACAGTTTCCACTCTTTGTGGTAAAGTTTGGAAAACTTAACGACAAAGACAAGAAAGACGCTATTTTTGGCCTCTTGACTGAATTGACAATGCCATGGTTTGGCTGGTTATCTAGAATTTGGTCTTTAGTAGGAAAATGCTCCATAAGCTAATAATCCTACGAGTGCTTTGTGATTATTAGTATTGCTTAAGAAATGGCCTTAAACAACCTAGCAATCTGAAATAATGTATCCTCCCGAAAAGTGCTCTATAGGTTGACTAATTGACGATAGGAAACATCTCAAGGATCGTTTAGGAGTATGTTATTATGAGTGGAATAGCTAATGATAAGAAGCGTCTTATCGGACTAGCAACCTTAAAGAGAAAATTGTCTTAGGAAGCGCTTCTATGAGCTGGCCACCTGTCAATAGAAGCGTCTGGCTAGACTAGTGACTGTTTGCGGAGAACTGCCTTCGAAGAGTGCTCTCATGAGCTAATTAATCAGTTATCGGCAAATTTGAAAAGTGCTTTCAATCAATGGATTCGAAAAGTACTTCTATAAGCTAACTAATCGAAAGATTTGAAAAGTGCTCCTAGTTAATAAGTTCGAAAAGTGCTTCTATGAGCTAACTAATTGACAGCTTTGAAAAGTGCTCGTATGAGCTAACTAATCAATAGATTTGAAAAGTGCTTCTATGAGCTAACTAATCAATAGATTTGAAAAGTACTCCTATGAGCTAACTAATCGATAGATTCGAAAAGTGCTCCAATGAGTTAACTAATCGATAGTGGGAAGCGCCTTCTTAGACTTGCAACCCTAAAAAATAGGAATGTCAAAAGGTTCTCCTATGGGCTGACCTTGAGATGGGATGTTTAGAAAAGTGCCCCATTGTTGGCTGACTAACCTATGGTGGGAAGAAATTCCTCGAAAGGTGCCCCTATGGGCTAACCTTGAGAAAGGATGTTTAGGAAAGTGTCCCATTGTGGGCTGACTAACCTATAGTGGGAAGAAACGTCTCAATAGGTACCCCTATGGGCTAACCTTGAGAAAGGATGTTTAGGAAAGTGCCCTATTGTGGGCTGACTAATCTATGGTGGGAAGCATCTTTTTAAACTCGTGACCCTGGGGAAGAAATGTCTCGAAAGGTGCCCTAATGGGCTGACCTTGAGAGGGGATGTTTAGGAAAGTGCCCCATTGTGGGCTAACTAACCTATGCTTTTGAAAAAATGTGTCTAAAGGTACTCCTACGGGTTGACCCTAAGAGAGAATGTTTAGGAAAGTGCCTCATTGTAGGTTGACTAACCTATACTTTTGAAAATGCTTCCAATGAATGGGTCAAATGACTTGATAAGAGATGTCTTATAATATGTGAATGATGGTTATTTATTCTAGGATGCTTATCAGTTTATCGCAGATAGCAACCAAACAACCGAACCTTCATGCTGGTTTGCTTCTCCTTTACTTGCTCTTGCTTCACAACAGGGCTGAGGGTCTTGATGTGCTTCTTTTCTCATGCACATGGCTCTTGTAATTGTAGTGTTATCCTATTAATGTACTAGGTTTAATGCTCAAAAGTAGGTAGAATTATGTCACAAAATTTATTGAGATTTGTTATCATTTCAATGTTCATTATTCATTGGTGAAGTGATGGGTAATGTGTTTAGAAATGTTTGTTTTAATGAGAATTGGTTGGAATTATCGATCATTCAGAGACATTAACTTTGCTTGTGAAAGAAATGAAAACTAGACTCAATGAAATTTGTACTAAATATTGGCATTTATAAACATTGGCAAAATTTCAATTTTCTTGCCTAAGGATAGTACATCTTAACAACATTTATATTAATGGGGTCTCTCAATTCTGGACCATCCATTTGACTTAATATCAAAGAACCTCCTGACAATACCTTCTTTACAACACATATGCCCTCACAGTTTGGGGTAAACTTCCCTCTGGAATCTTGAGCATTCGGGAGAACTTTCTTTAGCACCAGATCTCCTTCTTTGAAACATCGAGGCCTCATTTTCTTGTTAAATGATTGATTCATTCTTTGTTGGTAACATTGGCCGTGACATAACACAGTGAGTCTTTTTTGGTCGATCAAATTCAACTGATTAAGCCTCTTCTTTACCCAATTTGACTCATCTAACTGCGCTTCTGATAGAATTCTGAAGGATGGTATTTCGACTTCAACTAGTAGGACTGCTTCAATGCCATATACTAGTGAATATGGGGTAACTCCAGTAGATGTTCGAATTGAGGTTCTGTAAGCCATGAGGGCGAATGGCAACATCTCATGCCAATCTTTGCAAGTGATTGTCATCTTTTCAATGATTCTTTTGATATTCTTGTTGGCTGCTTCCACTACCCTATTCATCTAAGGTCAGTAGGGAGTTGAATTTCTATAGTTTATGTAGAATTGTCGACACAAGTCTATCATCGACTTGTTGTTGGGATTGGTGCCGTTGTCGGTGATGATTGACTCAAGAACTCTGTATCGAGCTATTATGTCCCTCTTCAAGAATCAAACTATTATTCCCTTTGTGACACTGGCATATGATGAAGCTTCTACCCACTTGGTGAAGTAATCAATGGCTACCACTATAAACCTGTAGCCATTGGATGCTATTGGAGTGATTAGGCCGATGATGTCAATTCCCCATGTGAGAAATGGCCATGGTGCAGTAACATTGTGAAGTTAGGCGGGACATTTGACACAAGTGACAGTGCTTGACATATTTGATACAATCTAATTCTATGGTTAGCCAATAGTAACCCAATCTCATGATTTTTTGGGCCAACATGTAGCCATTCATGTGAGGTCCACATATTCCTTCATGTACTTCTTTCATCAGTTCACATGCCTCATTTTTATCCACACATCTTAACAAAGTGGTATCAAGAGATCTTTTATAAAGAACATGCCCATTTAATAAGAAATGACTTGCTAACCTTCTAAGTATTCTTTGGTCATTTTTACTAGCCATTTTAGGGTATTTACTTTCTTGGAGAAAAGTTTTGATGTCGTGATACTAGGGCTTATCATCTTGTGCTTTTTTAATTACTAAACAGTAGGCGGGCCGATTTTCGATTTCTATTTTCAATGGTTAGACTTCAACTCCCCCTGTTATCTAAATTATAGATGCTAGTGTGGCAAGTGCATCTGCAAATTGATTCTAAGTTCTCAGGATGTATGTGAAGGTGATTGCCTCGAATTCATCGATTAGCTCTATCAAATGCTGATGGTATGGTACCAGTTTGGGGTCTTTAGTTTTGTATTCCCCTTTTGTCTGTAACATAATGAGTGAAGAATCTCCGTACACTTCTAATTCACGGATTTCCATGTGGTAAGCCATTTTGAGGCTGAGTATACATACCTCATATTCCGCGATATTATTAGTATATGGAAATGTGAGTCTTGTTGCTAAAGGGAATTGTGTTCCTTCTGGTGATATCAACACTACCCCGATCCCACAACCACATACATTGGCAGCTCTATCAAAGAACATCTTCCATCTAGGGCTTTATCCTATCCTACAGTCTTCTACTGGTTCGCCCTCTACTATTAATATATTTTCATCAGGGAATTGAGCTTATGATTCTTGGGGATTTTCCTCAACTGAGTGTTATACCAATTGATCAGCTAAAGATTGCCCTTTTATCGAATTTTGACTTATATATATGATATTGAATTATGATAAGAGCATTTGCCATTTGGAGATTCTTCCTAACAAAACAGGCTTTTCTGCTAAGTATTTCAGAGGATCATGTCTTGTTAGTAACTCGATGGGATAGTAAAGGGTGTATTGCCTCAATCGGTGCATAACCCAAATCAAAGCACAGCAAGTCCTCTCCATTTCTGCATACTTCTGTTCCCTGTCTATGAATTTCTTGCTTAGATAATATATAGAATGTTCTCTTCCCTCTTCATCTTTCTGTCCCAACATGCACCCCATGGATTCAGGGAGTATCGTAAGGTATAAGAATAAGGATTTCCCTTGTTTTGGAACTATCAAGACTAGAGGATTTATAAGATAGTCTTTGATTGTCCAGAATGCCTCTTCACATTCATCGTCCCATTTTACCAGGGCATTCTTTTTTAGTTGACTGAATAGTGGACGGAATTTGTCTATGAGTTGTGAGATGAAACAGACTATGTAATTCAACCTTCCCAATAAACCTCTCACCTCTTTGATAGTACGTGGAGAGGGTACCTCCAGTATGGCCTTTACTTTGTCAGGGTCGATTTTAGTGCCTTCCCGGCTTATGATAAACCCTAACAACTTGCCTGTTGTGACCCCAAAGGTGCACTTTTCTAGATTTAACCTGAGCTGAAACTTTCTCAATCGCTTGAACAATTTCCTCAGAATAACTGCTTAGCATTCTTCTTCCTTAGACTTGGCTATCATATCATCGATGCATACTTCGACTTCTTGATGCATCATGCCATGAAGTATCGCGACCATGGCACTCTGATATGTTGCCTCGGCGTTTTTTAAACCAAAGGTGATGGGAAACTTTCTGACACTGTCAACCTCTTTAGAACCCAATTTGGATGATTAACCAAATTGCTCATATTTTACCTTATGTCTTTATTTCTAATAAAATTTGAGAATAATCTTACAGGTACAATTATATTTCTCCATGGGATGCCAAAATGTCCTACAACTTCAGTTGGACACAGAACATTTTTCAGGATAACAATCAAAGACCCACTGCTATTGTTCTCTATTCCAAAGCATTGGATCATGAAGACTTATTTTATTTTGTATCTTGTAAATGTTTATTGAACTATTTTGGTTTTGGGACACTTTTATTTCTTTGTAACTTTCATTTAGGGTTAGCCACCTTAAAAGTGGCAAACTTGTAATTTTGAGCACTTTTTAACCCTAGGAGTAGTAGCAAGTATAAATACTTGCTTAAGAGAGGGTTTGAGGAGCTTATTTTTGCAGATCAAACACTACCTTTCATGTGAGAATTAGGGTTCTTACCTTGGTTCCAAACTCTTATCAATTTCAATCCCAAGAATTGAAATTGTGGCGAGTGCAACATCTTGAAATTGTGAGTTATATCAATTTCATTTTGTTGTGATTTCTTTTCTTCTCTAGTGTGTCATATCTAGGGTTGAATTGAGATAGTTCTTGGTCAGAAATACATATTATTATTCACGAATTCTTGTGTTTATTTGAAGTACTTAGCAATTGGATTCGGATCATCCTTGAAGAATTCCTCTTGAAAACTTGTTCTTCTCTATTGGAAAGAAATTCTTATAATTAACGTTTTCTTTTGAATTTGTGGTTTATTTGCGTGGATTATATGAGCTTAGAGTGTTTTTAGAAGATATTATCATTGTGGTATTATAATTATATCATTGGATATTTGGATTTCATCATATCTTCATTAGGGTTCACGTGATTTAGCCTTGTGGATTCGGTTTTTGCCTTGACATGAGATTGCTTTTCTTAAGTCTTTTGATTGTTCTTCTAAGTGGATTTAGGCACATCATCTTTTTTGGTATCAGAGCTATATCATATTTGGATTTAAGATTCAAATACATCATAATTGAAGAATTGGTTACATTCATTGGAAATTGACACCATTGTTCATGTGAATGAGACTAGTTTGATTGACATTGTTTGTTTGTCTTTCAAATTGGTTTTTGTATGTGCTTAATCTTGGATTTAGGCACATCAAAAGGGCATGAATTTGTAACAAAAAGTTCCCCATGTTGTGATGAAAGTCTTCTTAGTTTTATCTTCTTCAGCCATTTTCATTTGATTATATCCTAAGAACCCATCCATAAATGAGAAAAGATGGTTTCCTGCAGTGTTGTCTACTAGGACATCGATGTGTGGTAAAGGGAAGTTATCTCTTGGCATAGCTTGATTTAAGTCTTAAAAGTCTACGCATACACATACTTTTCCATTCTTTTTTAGGTTTGACATCTTCCCTTGTGGGAAGCTTGTGAACTACTATTGACTAGTCTAATCCAAGCATGTCGCCATATGACTAGGCAAATACATTTCCATATTTAGTTAACAACTCGACTATCTCACATTTTTTCTCGGTACTTAAATTGGCCCCGATCTTGAGGTTTTTAGGTTTCTTAGTGCTTCTTAGATTTACTGTCTCCACCAGCTCGTCAATTGAAATCCCAGTTTGTTCATGTTTTTGCCAATTTTCTTTTATTATTTCGTGGTCAAGGACATCGCCTCCAATAGTTGACCTAGCAATGTCAGAAACGATATCAGTGTTTTCGTTTCCTACCTGTGCGAAATGTCCCCAACGTTGGATGGTAGGGAATCTGTGGGTGAAGTGAAACGAGAGTACGTATATAAGCAAAAAACAAATGAATTGCAATTTATTGAATTTGAAAAGAAACCACGATAAAAATTTGTTTAATAATTGTTCCCTTTCCTTGAGCTAACCTAGCGCTATCAATAGGATAACAAAACCAATTGTTAAGAGTTAGATACTATTCGGACATGCGAGGGGTTGAGCTCTCATCGTTGACGTCAGCTTCGCTTATCCTTGGCTCTTGAATGGTAGTTGCTTGTTTGAATGATTGTTAGAGGGGTGGAAAATGCATCTGAGTATCGCTTGTGCCTCTTCCTGGGTTGTAGGAACGTACCCTAGTCCAAACATCCCTTACTGTCCCTCCTTGCTAGTCACCACATTCACCTCGTTGAATATTTGGAGACCAAAGTCTTTAGAACCATCTTCCCCGATGTAGGGTATGGCGGTCTCTTTATAGATGGCATAATCTTGCTCTCCTAGCATGGTGATGATCTGTCCATTTGTGATGAGCTTGACTTTCTAATGGAGGCTTGAGGGTATGGCTCTAGCGATATGTATTCACGGCCTTCCCAAAAGCAGATTAAAAGACCTTAGAATGTCGAGGACTTTGAAAGAGATGTGGAATATTTGTGGACCAATCTCCACTAGCAAGTTTATTTCCCCTACTATTTCTCTCTTCGATCCGTTGAAAGCCTAAACCACCGTTGAGCTTGGTTTGACGGTTAGATCGATTCCCAGTAGGTCGAGGGTAGCCAATGGGCACACGTTGAGAGAGATCCATTGTCAATAAATACTCGGAAGACAATTGTGTCATTGCATTTTACCACTATGAATAGTGGTTTTGTATGTTGGTCTCCATCTTTCCCCAGCTCGGGAGAGAAAGATATCTGGTCTATGGTGAAGATCGAATTTGCTACATGGCTCAATTTGTCCGTTGTGATGCCCTCTAGTACCTTGATCTATTTGAGCACTTTGAAGAGTGCTTCCCTATGAGGCTCAGAGGTCGTGAGGAGGCCCATAAGCGATATCTAGGCTGGAACCTTGTTCAGTTATTCCATGATCTGATATTCACTTGCCTTGGCCATCTTTGTAAATGCAGAGAGCCCCTCTTCTTCCTCTTTTCCTACTTCAGTATTGGGCTCTTCAGTTGAGGTCTTGTATTTTGGGTCATAAATTCTCCTAGAACGGGTGATTCCACCCATTGAATACATACCTCTTCTTTGGAATTTGCACTTCAGTAGATTGTCCTTTGTAGCACTTTATGACTATCGACTTTTGGTTCGATTTAATCATGTTTACAGACTTCTCCCCCTCTTTTAGTGGGTTGTCCTCATTCTTAAACTCGGGTCCCCATCCGTTAGGTAGCCCATACTCGGCTGGAGTAAAAGAGTAATGATATGATTCCAAGAGTTAAGATACGAGCACCAAAGAAATCAAAGTCAATCCGAGCTATAGGTGGCAGTACGGGGTCTAAAAAATGGAGGACATAAGCGTCGAGAGGACCTAAGGCGAAGTTCGGCCAGCCTTAAGCCAGCTGCCAGCCTTGGTGCTGGCTTACATGTAGGCTGTCGACCTTGAATGGCCTTGCACAATTTTATTAATATGTCCTTAGGTTACTTTTAGGCATGATATAAATAGTGGTCTTTAGGTATTTCGAGGAGAATGTTATTTTGTTGAAAAGATAAACACTTTTTGAGTGTGTGAATCCTCTTGGAGAGTTCTTAAATATTGAGAATTTGATTTCCTTTTATTCTAGTTGTTCTTATCAAATTCTTGGTTCCTATAAAATTTGTGGTGAACTTTGTTATTGAATTCTTGGAATTCTTTAACCTTAGTGATTGATTTATAGAACGTGGTCTCTATCGTTCTATGATTTTATTGCGAATTAGTTTAATTTTATCAATCTTGGCATCTATAGATTAGTAATTTTATCCATATCCTCTTTTTATTCGATAGTACTAAATACAGAAAACACTAAAAATATTAAGGATTCTATTGTTCTTTGAAGCTTGAATTGCGTGAAGCATTCTATAACATTTGGTATCATTTGAAGCATTTTGTATCATTTTCTATCAGAGCATACCAATTGCAAATTCGTATGATTTGGTATCAGAGCGAAGGTTGGTGGATTTGTTAATCGATACGGGTTAAATCGGTAAGGCTGTTGAATATCAATTCAATTGTAGTTTTAATTCAATATTGCTGTTGGTTGGAAAATTTAGAAATTTATTTTGATAAGTATTGCTGTGAATTCAATTGTTGGGTGCTGAATTGCTATGAATTGGTGTTTTGGGCTGTTGTTGAGAATTGGGGTTTTTGTGAATATCTTTGCTGATATTTTGATTGGTAGAGATGTTGTCGCATGGAAGTGTTAATAACAACAACAATGGGAATGATGCTGATAATGGGGGTGAGGTTGTGACTAGGGCTGAGTTCAATCAAATCCAAGAAAATATTAGATTGATTATGGAGAGATTAAAGGTAAAGGATAGGAGAAGCCATAGTGGTGTAGGAATTAGGAGGAGACATTCTAGTGGTAAATTTGATGCTTGTAGTGAAAGGAGTAGGAGAGGAAACAATGATGACAAGCGTAAGGGGATTGAAAACATAAAGCTAAAAATTTCACCTTTCATTGGTGGTAGTAAACCAAAGGAATTCCTAGACTGGGTACCACGGGTTGAGAAGGTGTTTGACTACTATGAGTGGGATGAGCGCATGAAGGTGAAGATGGCGTCTCTAGTATTCTTTGAATATGTTAGTCTGTGGTGGGATAAATTAAAAACTAAGAGACGTAGGGCAGATGAGGAGAAAGTGCGTTCATGGGCTTTGATGAAAAGGTTGATGAGAAGCAGATTTGTGCCAGATTACTATAAACAAGAGATGCTGATGGAGTTGCAATCCTTGAGGCAGGGTAAGAAAAGCATAGAAGAGTATGTAAAGGAGTTTCAGACACTAATGGCAAAGTGTGATATTAAGGAATCATCAAATGAATCCATAGCTCATTTCATCAATGGGTTGAAGATGGACATTGCCAATGTAGTGAAACTCCAGCATTATCAGACTCTAGAGGATGTGATTAAATTAGCTAGTCAGGTTGAGCGGCATCAGCGCAGGTGGGATCAGAAATCATATCACCACCATAAGTCAAATGATGGTGAGAGGGAGAAGGAAAGAAAGGAAAAAGGAAAGGCAGTCGCTAGTGAGGCTGTTAACCAAACATAACAAAAGAAGAGCAGGGATATAAAATGTTTTAAGTGTTTAGGACTTGGCCATATTGCTTCTCAATGTCCTAATAAAAGGGTTATGGTCATAAAGGGTGACAAAGTCGAGAGTGAGGAAGAAGAACAAAAGGGTACTAAGGTAGAAGAGGAAGATGAAGACATTATAGTGAATCCAGTATAGGGAGACTTGCTAATGGTTAAGCAGGATGAAGCTGTTCTTAATCAGAGAGCCAATTTATTCATATCCAAGGCATAGTGTAGGGGAAGACTTGTTTGATTGTAGTTGACACAAGCAGTTGCACTAATGTTGCTTCAGCAAGCTGGGTTACTAAGTTGGGTTTATAAGTGGAGCAGCATCCAAGACCTTATGCACTTCATTGGTTGAGTCCACTAAGAGTTGTTCATGTACACAAATAGGTTCGTGTTCCACTAATTATTGGTGATTATACTGACGAGATTGTTTGTGATGTAGTTCCTATGGAAGCTACACACTTGATTCTTGGAAGACCTTGGCAGTATGACCTTAGAGCTAAGTATGATGGATATACCAATGAGTATACCATTCAGCAATAGGACAAAGCATACAAGCTTCTTCCTATGAGTCTAATTAAGGTACAACAAACAAGGTTGATTTTCCTTAAGAAGCCCAAAGGAAAGAGGAGTCTGTTTATGTGGTCTAGCAGGATGGACGATACAGATTCGAGTTCGAATCTTTTTCAACATGGAGGGAGTGATACGATTACAAGAGCTAAGATATGAGTACCAAAGAAATCAAAGCCAATCCGAGCTATAGGTGGTCGTACGGGGTCTAAAAAAAGGACATAAGCGTCGAGAGGACCCAAGGCGAAGTTTAGCCAGCTTTAAGTCGGCCTTGAATAAAGGTCGGTTAAATTAACTTCAAGGCCACCGGCCTTAGTGCTGGCTTATATGTAGGCCACCGGCCTTGGTGCCGGCTTATATGTAGGCCGCCAACCTTGAATGGCCTCGCATAATTTTATTAATATGTCCTTAGGTTACTTTTAGGCATGATATAAATGGTGGTCTTTAGGTATTTTGAGGAGAATGTTATTTTGTTGAAAAGATAAACAATTTTTTAGTGTGTAAATCCTCTTGGAGAGTTCTTGAATATTGAGAATTTGATTTCCCTTTATTCTAGTTGTTCTTATCAAATTCTTGGTTCCTATAGAATTTGTAGCGAACTTTGTTATTGAATTCTTGGAATTCTTTAACCTTACTGATTGATTTATAGAATGTGGTCTCTATCGTTCTATGATTTGATTGCAAATCAGTTTAATTTTGTTAATCTTGGAATCTATAGATTGGTAATTTTATCCATATCCTCTTTTTATTCGATAGTACTAAATACAGAAAATCCTAAAAATATTAAGGATTCTACTGTTATTTGAAGCTTGAATTGTGTGAAGCATTCCGTAACATTTGGTATCATTTGAAGCATTTTGTATCAAGTAATTTACCAGATACTCAAATCTCCCATGTGATTTACCTAGGGTATCGACTTTCGGGTCTCCAACTAACCATCTCTTCTTGATCTGTGATTTAGGGGTTTCATCTAGGGCTTGGTGTGGGTGACTTTCTCGCTGCACTATTGCTTTTTGACGTTTTTGGGACTCTTTGGGGTCCGGTTCTGTAGATGTGATCATATTGACAGTGGGCTTACGGTTGGGCAGCAAATTAGTGTTGACATTGGGTGTTGGTGTGTTAACAAAGTCCAGCTGCACAATTCTAGTGTCAAATAGATCTTAAATCTTGTTTCAAAGCCTCCATCATCTATCTGTAGAATGCCCCTCTTGGCCCATATGGTAATCACATTTGAGGCTTGAGTCAAAATTTCTAGGCTTGTACCGATCATTCGGGATCTCAAAGCTGATCAAATTATCTGTTCACAATCGAGCGAAGACCTGGCTGAGTGGGATCAGGATTAGAGTGAATTATCTTAAGACTCTGGTGGTTTAGGTGTGATTCATTTGGGACTGCTGGATTGGTGCACTTGTGGTCTGGAATGTCATGTGGGTCCCAGCCTTGTCTACTTTGTTGAAATTAACTGTGCTGACGGTAAACTCCTTGGCTTTGTTACCTCCTAAGGGCCTTTGTGATGATGTGACTTTAGGAGGATCTATTGTCTAGAGTCTCCCTAATGTGATGGCATTCTCGAGTCGACACCCCACTGCCACTACTTCTACAAAGCTGGATGACGCTTAGCCCACTAGATTTGAGAAGTAAGACTTATCTAGAGTGTTGAAAAAGATGAATATCAACTCTTTTTTAGAAATTAGGATAGCTACCCTAGCAGCTCGAGCTCTCCAACGCTGAGCATACTCCTTGAAAGACTCAGTGTGTCTCTTTCGAAGACTTCCCAGGTCAATTACTGAAGGGGCAACTTCAATGTTAAATTTGTACTAATCATAGAATGCTTGAGCAAGTCTCTCCCAGGTATTGACTTGGTTGAAGTCTAGGTGTACATACCAGACGGGGAGATGGCCTATAAGGCTATCTTGGAAGGTCTGGATCATGAGCTGGTCATATTAGGCATACTTGCTTATCTTCCATACATACAACCTTGTGTGTATCTTAAGGGATCCGGTAACATCATATTTTTCAAATTCCGGGGTCTTGAACTTCTTTAGGTACACCTCTTTCCCATATAGTGGTAAGTTAGTGATTCCTGCCTATTTAAAGTCGTCAGACCCCTCTATTGTTTTCATCTTATCAGCCAACTGTTGAAAAAGTTTCCTTTCCATCTCCTTTTGCTCGTCCTCCATTTCCCTCTTTATGTCGTCAAAGGTTGGACCAAGGTTGACTTTCGGTTCATACTCGAAAGCCAAGTTGAGGTGGGAATTGATCTCTTCATATTCTAGAGGTTGACCCTCTACTATTTTCCCCTTTCCGGCCCCTAAGTGTTCTTTTTGAGCTGGTTGAGTGGTGCGAAGGAGGCTAATACTCTCAGTCAGGAGGTAGACTTGTGCAGCCAACTGTTGGACTATTTGTTCTAGGGATATGATCCTAAGATCTGAGGCGGTGTCAGCACTAGTGTTATTGTCATTGTCACTGTTGTTGCCACTGTTTTCCATTTTGGTCTTTGAGCGGGTGCAAATTGGGCTTCTTAGAGGGTTTGGTTGTTTGGGAGCTATTTTTGATACCTAGTGCACATTTTTTTTCTTAGTTTAATGCATGTATGTAAATATGATGCATGTATCACACACATGTTAAAATAAAGAAGCCAACAATCAATTAATGATATAATACTGAAACTTTATTTTTATTAATATTGGAAACTTGGAGTTCGATACTTAAAAAAAAGTATAATAGTAATCTATTTCCTAGTTCTCTTCGTCTTTTACTATGTAGGTGTCGGTTTTCTGCTAATGATAGCTTCTAACTCTTCAACTCTAGCTTAGGTCTTCTTTAGCTGAGCTTCCAAGGCCTTGTTCCTTTGATCAGACTCTTTAAATCTACCCTTCTAGATATCCTTTTTATAGTCTGTAGCTTTGAAGTATACCTCCATCCAGGCCTTAACTTGCTCTAAATAGGTTCTTAGCTCTGGGTCTACCTTGTCTGGCTCAGGTTGGGTGATATTAAGGACTCGGTATGCCCTTTCCCCTATTTGATATAGTTGGTGGATCACAAAATCCCTGGTAGCTCGGTGCTTGCCTACTTCGCCATCCAGTTCTCTAAGGTCTACATTAGGGCTCTCAATTCGAGCTTCCCATAGGGCTTTGACCTCTACCAGCTTGGCAAACTTCCCGGCTACCAATAGATTTGGGTCTTAATATGTACACATGATTGCTTCTAGTGATGGTCGATAAACTATGTCTTGAATGGTACTGAACCGGCAAACCACTGCGTTTGGGTGATAACCTATACATCCACTGATATTGATTAAAGGTACGGCCTGAAGGTTTCTGCAGGTTAAGATGACTTTGTTGCAACAACTCCATCTAGCCATCCATAGGATGTCGTCGGCACTGAAACTCTTGAGCACTTCCACTCGAGCACTTCCACCCAACTGTGGTTAGTAGGGTTGTCGAGCAGCTTTATCTTTTCTATGCATAAGTCTACAAGGTCCACTTGTTGGGCTAAAGTTTTCTAAACCAAGTTCAACCCAAAACACTTGAGGTGGCTCACAAACCAGATCAGGATGAGGTTAATGTTTGAGTGAAGGATCTTCTTGACAAAGTTCAAGTTCCGAATATAAGATTTCCCTTCCAAGAATTAGACCACCAGCTCTATAACTTTATAATGGACATAAAAGGTTCCGATGGGGAAGAGTATGGTGACGAAGGGTGTTAGGATGAAAGCACTCACCCTCCACTGCTTGTAACTCTTGAGGTCCCTATATAATACGTCTTTCTTATCCCCATCATCCTCCCAGGCTATGAACCAAGCTTCTAACTCATCCATCCGTATGCAATATCCGTTACAGTTTGCTAAGGCATTGCTGATTGCTGTCTTGCGAATACCCAGAAGTCTGCTAAAGATACCGGTTAGCCCAGCCTCAAGATCTAGCACATACACTTCGCCGGTTAGTAATGAGGCCTGCAGAAGTTGGGCGTACTCTTCCAGAGTGGAAGTGATCTCATGTGGCCCAATGAAGAAAGCTACGGGCTTTACTTCCTATAGATGGAGGATAGCCCGTATCAAAGGTAAGTTCATTTCCATCTTCATTAGTGAAAGGATGGGCCCTATCTTCTATTGAATGAAGGCCCGCTCTTCAGGGTTATACAGAGTAAACCAATGGTTTAGTACCAACTTTAGGTCGAGAGGTTTGCAAACTCGGATCTCTTTGTGGAGGAGGCGATCGACTATAGAACTAGCTATCTATTACAATAGAAATATCTAATTACAAAAACTTTTTACAAAGTACAAATGATGTTATTACAAGGAAACATATTTGAACTCCAAGAACAGAACAAAAGTATTACATCATTAATCATTTGCTGGCCCATGACTTCATGTATGTAGACAGATGGGTTCTAATAGGTCCCCAAGCTCTATGGCCTCCCGCATTCTCGAAGAAATGGATCTTAGGCCATATCAAAGCATTGGGTGGGGTAGCTTAATCAGTCTTGAACGGTGATCATATCAGTTCGCCCGAAACCTACACAATGGCCCCCTATCTTAGGGTCCTAAGATAGCTCGAGTTTGACCGTATCTCATCACACGATTAGATACATGCAGACACAACAATAAAAGTAAATAACTGAACCCTAAATCTAGTTAAATCCCTGAAACATTAGCAACAGTATGACAATCAAAAGACATTTCTGGAAAAGGTGATTTGAGGAGATTCAGGTGGCTAGCCTACTAGAGAGCTATCTTTAGTGGAGTCGCCATCCTATCGAGTCTAATTTTTTATTTTTCATTTTCATTTCTAATCCAACTTATATTAGACCCTATGCTCATCTAATATAGATCATCGACTTAAACTAGGAATTTCATTTTATTTTGGAGTCACCACCTAACTGTGGTCGGAAAAGATTGAATTGGGATTAATTGAGCAGATTAAGCTTAATTTAGACAACTAGTTAACGAGATCCTCTTTTTATTTTTAAAGAGGAAAGGGAAAACCATAGTTGTTGGACTTGGAGGCTAACCTATTAAAACCTTAAAGTTACTATCCTATTCTCCTGAAATCTAAACCTTACCCTAATGTCTTTTATTGTTATTTATTTTGTTATTATTATTTTTTGTTGTGTTTTTGTTTATTAGTTATGGAAAATGATTTTTTATTCTTTTTAGAGTTGCCCCAAATGGGTGCTTATGTACTTGCTATTCAGGATCAAACAAGCCGTAGATCGCTTTTCATGAAAAACTTTGGTGTGTTTGTTAATTTTAATTATGAAAATTACTTCTGGTTTACGTTTTTATCATTTTAGTGTTTAAAAAAAAAATCTAAGCCTAAGCTTGATTATTTTATTTTTGAAAAAAAAAATAATTTAAGGAAAAACCAATTTTAGATTTATTTAAGAAAAGCATTTTTCTAACTGATAAAATTTTATTTCTCTATTATTAACCTACCTCTAATATTCTTCTTATTATTTTTTTTATTATTATTTTTTATTGATTAATTAATTAATATATATTTTTTTATTTTTATTATTTTATCTATCCTAAACTAAACATCTAAATTCTATCATTTTTCCAAATATATATATATATATATTATTTTTTTAATATTTAATATTTAATATTTAATTATTTTTTGTGATTTTTTATAATTTTCTATTATTTACCCTATCCTAAACTAAACCTAAAAAAAAAAAAAAACTAATCTAAATCCTAACATTTGCCTAATATTATTATTTTATTTTACTTTTTTATTTATAAATAACAATGAATAAATAAATAACCAATAAACAAAATTCGATCAATAAATAATAATAGAAAATAAAAAAATCTAACTTACCTAGGTCCAGATATGGTGTGCAAGTTTGGTCGGTCAGATCGAGTCGAGTTGGTCGGGTCAGATCGATCACGGCGGTTGGAAATCTTCGTCGGCGGCGTTCTGGCGGTCCTTTTTGTCGAATAAGGGGTGTTTTTGAAGCTTCCGAGGATGAGAAACCTAAGGCCGGTGGTAGTTGCGGTCGAAAACCTCCCTAGGTGGCATTTCATGGCGATGTTGATTGGCGGTTGTGCTCGAGAACTTCGGCAAAGCTCCAATCTCACTTATTTTCTCTCTTTTCTCACATTTGATCCGTGCTTTGGCTTCCTCCACTTGATTCCTATTTAGACACCAGAAATCGAGTTGGATAAGCTCAGATTTCTTCCGATTGAAGCAAATCAGATTTCGGTTGAAAAACCCATCTCCGATTTATGTAAATCCTTCGATCTGTTGTGATTTGATTCTAATTGGATATGTTTATCCTATTTCAGTTAAAGATTTGTTAGATTTGTGTAAATAATCGTATCAAAAAGACCGAAATTCAATTTTTCCTCGTCGGTGATGATCTTGAACGAAGGAAGGAGAAGATCACGTGCCCGACGCGTGCGTTCGTGTTGTCTAATCGTGAGCTGACACGTGTCCTAGGCGAGGCAAAAAATTGCAAAACACAGGATCTACTTCCTTCGTGTTTCGAGCCCACGACCTAACCCCTTCCCTTACGTACGGTCATGGCTCGGACCAGCTAGGCTAGCCCACTTACTTTTTTATTTATTTATTTACGCAATTTGTGTATATGCAATGTAATTTTTATTATTTTTGTATTATTTTGAATTTCCAAAAATTTGTAAAAATTATTTAACTCCTTTTCTTATTATTTTTACAATTATTTTCCAAAATTGATATATTTTCCCTATTTATTTTATTTTTTTGAATATTTTTCTTATTTTTGCTAAATTAGAAGAAAAATTGTAAAAAATGAAAAAAATGAAAATTGACTATAATACAAACCACGCCCACGTGTGACAAAACCCTATACCAATACGTTTGGGATTGCAACCCAAGTGCTAAATAATCGAAGTGGAAACCACGACTCGTTCCCTATAGATGAGGCAAGAACCTTGGTATATTCTATTGATGCCATAATCGGGATGAAAGACCGATTGATAAGTCTGATTTGAACGTAACGGAAGAGATCCGATAAGTTCAAGAGATGTTCTTTGGAGAACTAAGAGAGGAATACTCTCAAATTGTATTAATCAATGTTGTATGTAAGTTCTATGTTCTGTTTTCTAACCCTAGCAGCTTTTAATAGGGCTTACAACTCGTAAGGAAAAAGCCCAAAATGACATAACATAATAAAGTTGTGAAAAAATAACAAAAAGGCAATGTACGCCGGCGGAGTAGTGGGCGGTGTAGTAGCCGGCGTAGGATGTACGCCAAGTATATATGCCGGCGGCATAGTGGGCGGCATAGTCCCTCTATCGTGCTCTAATTGCAACACCAGTTCAAAGCCGACAGCGTTTAAGCCAACGTTGTCAAAGCCGGCAGCTTTGATCTCTTATGCTTTGACCTCCTTTGTTAACGCCTTGAATGACTTGTACAAATGCAAGTTCATTCTCATGGTTGCTCCAATCTTTTCCAGCTTCTTGGATATTCTTTATCAACCTGTTAAGTGCTTCTTTAAATCGTTTCACTCGAGTTCTTGTGATCGGTCCAAGTGGCGCTTCAAGAGGATCCACATTCCACCTTCTAGCTTGACTCCAATCATGGCTTTCATCATTCCCCTCCTCTTGAAAAGGATTTGTCCTCAAATTATCGCCTACATCAAAAGGACTCAGATCAATAACGTTAAAAGTAATACTTACTTGATACTCACCTGGCAAATCTAACTTTTAGGCATTATCGTTGATGCGCTCAAGAATTTGAAATGGTCCATCGCCTCTAGGAAGTAATTTAGATCGACGTTGCACAGGAAACCGCTCTTTACGCATTTGAACCCAAACCCAGTCCCCAGGTTTAAAGATAGCTTGTCGACGACCCTAGTTGGCTTATTTCACATATTGTTCTATCCTTTGCTTAATGTTTAGCCTTGCCTTCTCAGGAGCTGTTTAACAAATTCCGCTTTCTTCTTACCATCTAGATTAACATACTCAGATATAGGAAGATGTGATAAATCCAAAGGAGTTAGTGGATTAAAACCATACACAATTTCAAAAGGAGTAAACTTAGTAGCTGAATGCATTGTGCAACTATAAGCAAATTCAATATGTGGCAAACAATCCTCCTAACTTTTAATGTTCTTTTTAATGATAGCCCTCAACAAAGTAGATAAAGTTCGATTTATTACCTCAGTTTGACCATCAGTCTGTGGATGACAAGTAGTAGAGAACAATAACTTAGTTTCTAACTTAGCCCACAGAGTCTTCTAGAAGTAGCTCAAGAACTTAGCATCCCGATCCTATACGATTGTTTTAGGCATACCATGCAATCTCACAACTTCCCTAAAGAACGAATTGGCAATATGGCAAGCATCATCTGTTTTGTGGCAAGGAGTGAAATGTGCGATCTTAAAAAACCTATCTACGACTACAAAAATAGTGTCTCGACCATACCTAAACCTGGGTAATCCTAACACAAAATCCATGAAAATGTCTACTCAAGGCTCATGAGGAATTGGAAGTAGGCTATAAAGTCCATGAGGTTGGACTTTAGATTTTGCTTGCTTACAAGTGACACATCACTCACAAATCCTCTCAACATCTTGTTTCATGTGAGGCTAATAAAAGTGTTCCTACAAAACCCCTAAAGTTTTAGCTACTCCAAAATGCCCCATTAATCTTCCTCCATGAGACTCCCTCACTAATAACTCTCTTAAAGAACAATTGGGAATGCAAATTTTATTCTCCCTAAACAAGAATCCCTCGTGCTTATAAAATTTACCATGACCACTTTTCTCATAGCGAACATACTCTTCACAAAAATCTTGGTCAACATCATACAGTTCTTTAATATGCTCAAAACCAAGCAGTCTAGAACTAAGAGTAGATATAAGAGCATACCATCTAGAAAGTGCATCAGCAACAACATTTTCTTTACCTTGCTTGTAGTGGACGACAAAGGGAAATGTTTCGATAAACTCCACCCAACGAGCATGCCTTTTGTATAGCTTATGTTGTCCCTTCAAGTACTTCAATGATTCATGATTAGTGTGGATCACAAACTCTTTTGGCTAAAGATAGTGTTGCTAAGTCTCTAGAGCTCGAACCAATGCATATAACTCCTTGTCATAAGTAGGGTAGTTCAAGGTTGCCCCACTTAGCTTATCACTAAAGAATGCAATTGGTCTCCTCTCTTGCATGAGAATTGCTCCAATACCTATTCCTGAAGTATCACACTCAATCACAAAAGTTTTAGAGAAATCAGGTAAAGCAAGTAGTGGCACATGAGTCAGCTTATTTTTAAGGGTTTGAAAGGCTTTCTCTTGTTGCTCTCCCCAACTGAACCCCACATTCTTCTTGATTACTTCAGTAAGTGGTGCTGTAATGGTGCTGAAATCCTTCACAAACCTCCTATAAAAGCTCGCTAGTCCATGGAAACTCTGAACATTACTTACATTAATTGGACTAGGCCATTCTTGGATCACACGAATCTTCTCTTCATCAACCTGTATTCCTTGTGCACTAACAATAAAACCAAGAAACACAAGTTTGTCTGTGCAAAAAGTGCACTTTTTGAGGTTAGCATATAATTGCTCCTTTCGAAGCACTTCCAAAACATCCCTTAAGTAAGATATATGGTCTTCCAAACTCTTGTTATAAATGTGGATATCATCAAAATAGACGACCACAAATTTGCCAATAAAAGTCCTCAAAACATGGTTCATAAGTCTCATGAAAGTACTAGGTGCTTTAGTTAAGCCAAAAAGCATTACTAACCACTCATATAATCCATATTTTGTCTTAAATGCGATTTTCCATTCATCACCTTCTTTCATTCTAATTTGGTGATATCCACTTTTCAAATCAATTTTGGAAAAGACACTAGACCCGTTTAACTCATCTAACATGTCATCTAAGCAAGGAATGGGATGACGATACTTTACCGTGATGTTGTTGATAGCTCGGCAATCAACACACATTCTCCATGACCCATCCTTCTTAGGCACCAAAATCACAGGCACTGCACATGGGCTCATGCTTTCTCTCACGTACCCCTTCTCCATCAAGTCATTAACCTACCTTTGGAGTTCCTTTGTCTCCTCTGGATTGCTCCTATCAGTTGGCTTATTTAGAATAGATGCTCTGGGTACAAGGTCAATCTGGTGCTCAATACCACAAATAGATGGTAACCCCTTTCGAATCTCCTCAGGGAAGACATCTTCAAAGTCCCGCAAAATAGATACAACCACACTAGGCAAAGAGTTAAGAAGTTCGTTAGTATTCAAACAAGTTTCCTTAAAAACCAGCAACAACATGGGTTGCTTCATCACTAGCGCTCTCCTCACTACACTTGCTCTTGCCACACAACTCTCCTTTTGCAAGGCTACACTCTCCTTTTCACTCACCACCAAAGTTGATCCCCCCTCAACTTGGCCTCTCACACTCTTTCCAACCTTCTTCTCTTTTTCCTTTTGATATTGACTTTTGTGTTCCTTTTTTTTTTCTTTGTCTTTTGCTCTCTCAATGTCCCTCTATTTTTCATTCACCTTATATTTTGAAAAAGATTGTTGTAGCTACAACTGATCCTCATACACCTGTTTAGGTGTTAAGGGTTTAAGATTATAGCTTTTGCCATGGTGAACAAGTGTATACTTGTTAGAAAAGCCATCATGAACAACCTTCCTGTCAAACTGCCATGGCCTCCCCAACAACACATGACATGCCTACATTGGCACTACATCGCATAATACCTCATCCTCATACCTACCGATGCGGAAAGCAATTAATGCTTACTTACTCACCTTAGTCTCGCCACTATCATTCAGCCACTGCAATTTATATGGGCTAGGGTGTTTAGTGGTCTTGAGCCCTAACCTCTCAATAATGAAAGTACTAACTACATTAGTGTAACTCCCCCCATCAATGATCAGACTACAAATATGGTCACCTAGATAACATCTAGTATGAAATATAATCTCTCGTTGCACCTCCTCTTCTTCCTTCACCTGCACATTCAAAGCTCACTTCACTACTGCCACTAACTTCCCTGCTGCAGGCTCCTCATCATCACTAGCATCCTCCAATGGAGGCATATCATCATCTTCACTATCCCCCTCAGTCTTATACTCACCATCATCACGCCGAATCATAACACGTCTATTCGGACATTGACTATCAATATGGCCTCTTCCTTGGCATTTAAAACATTTAATATCACGATTTCTAGGAGTAGAAGAATCATGTTTACCTTAATTACCACGAGTAAAACCCCCTTGCTTTTGCTCTCCTTTTGGTTTGGTGGGAAAAGACTTTTCTTCCTACCTCCAATGGTCAGTCTTTCAAATAGATGAGCCAGCACCCTATTGAAACCGTGCAGTACTACTACCTTTCCTCCTATGTTGGTTCTCAACCTTTATAACCATGTGAACCATATCTTCCAATTCCATATAATGCTGTAATTCTACTACATTTTGAATCTCTCTATTTAACCCAGCAAGAAACCTAGCCATGGTAGCCTCTCTATCCTCCTCAACATTCGCTCTAATCATTGTAACCTCCATTTCCTTAAAATACTCATCCACACTTCGACTTCCTTGCTTAAGAATTTGCAATTTGTTGTGCAATTCGCGATAGTAGTAAGTAGGAACAAACCGCTTCTTCATCACCCTCTTCATCTCTTCCCAAGACTGAATAGGTGGTTCGCCATTCCTTCTTCTATTCAACATCGATTGATCTCACCACACTATGGCATAATCTGAAAACTCAATGGTAGCAAGCTTCACTTTCTTTCTCCCACTATAATTGTGACAATCAAACACCATCTCTACCTTCTTCTCCCATTCTAAGTATGCCTCGGGATCATTCTTCACTTGGAAAGGAGGAATCTTCATCTTTATACTACTCAATTGATTATCCTCTCTATTCCTATCTCCTCTATCTTCCTGGTTCCTCTAGTCCTACCACCATAACCTCTATAACTGCCGATAGAAGGTTCATCATACTCATCATCAGAATTTTCATCTCCACCCCTTTGTCCTCTTTTAGAAAAACTCTCCCTCTTACGCCCTTGAAAGATGTTCTTAGATTGCTCCAGTTTCTGCTCCACCGTTTCATGAATTTGCTCCATTCCTTCCTAAAACATTCTCTTCATCTTACTCCTCAACGCCTCAATGACTAACCTAGCATCAAACCTCCCCCTCTCACCTTCAGAAGAATTTTACCTCGACATAATTCCTGTAATAAAAGATTAGTACTAATACAAATATATATAGAATTAAACCTCACGATTTGCTCCTTCATGTGTTTCACTCAAAGAAGGATATCCCACAATCACTCGTGTATTCTTACAAACAGATATGATATCAACTCACCAATCCCTCTTCTCAATTCTCATGGAACTAATCCAAACTACACCAAATTCTTCCACATAATTCAAGAACAAACTCTCCGGGCTTGAATTTTCCTTTTTCTTTCTTTTTTTTTTGTTTTTGTTTTCATTCTTTTGTTTTTGTTCTTCTCCTTTTTTTTTTCATTCCTCTTTTTTTTCTATAACAAGATTGATAGAATGAAACTACACTACTCAAGAGATAATTAACACTATGGACTTGAGTATGAAGCGATGGTAATACGAAACTTGATATGAACGATTGGAGTTAAGGTTTTGATGTTACCTTTCTCAAACCAAACTGATGTTTAACAAACCTAGGCTCTGATACCAAACTGATATGAACCACGCCCACGTGTGACGAAACCCTATACCAATACGTTTGGGATTACAATCCAAGATGCCAAATAATCGAAGTGGAAACCGTGACCCGTTGCCTATAGATGAGGCAAGAACCTTAGTATATTCTATTGACGCCACAATCGGGATGAAAGACTTATTGATAAGTCTGATTTGAATGCCACGAAAGAGATTCGATAAGTTCAAGAGAAGTTCTTTAGATAACTAAGAGAGGAATACTCTCAAATTGTATTAATCAATGTTGTATGTAAGTTCTATGTTCTGTTTTCCAACCTTAGCAGCTTTTAATAGGGTTTACAACTCGTAAGGAAAAAGCCCAAAACGACATAACATAATAAAGTTGCGGAAAAATAACAAACAGGCAATGTACACCGGCAGCGTAGTAGCCGGCGTAGGATGTATGCTGAGTATATATGCCGGCGGCATAATGGGTGGTGTAGTCCCTCTGTCGTGCTCTAATTGCAACGCCGGTTCAAAGTCGGCAACATTTAAGCCAGCGTTGTCAAGGACGGCAGCTATGATCTCCTATGCTTTGACCTCCTTTGTTAACGCCTTAAATGACTTGTACAAATGTAAGTTCATTCTCATGGTTGCTTCAATCTTTTCCGGCTTCTTGGATATCCTTTATCAACCCGTTAAGTGCTTCTTTGAATCATTTCGCTCGAGTTCTTGTGATCGGTCCAAGTGGCATTTCAAGAGGATCCACATTCCACCTTCTAGCTTGACTCAAACCGATACGAACCACGCCCACGTGTAACGAAACCCTATACCAATACATTTGGGATTGCAACCTAAGATGCCAAATAATCGAAGTGGAAACCGCGACCCGTTGCCTATATGTGAGGCAAGAACCTTGGTATATTCTGTTGACGCCACAATTGGGATGAAAAACCGATTGATAAGTCTGATTTTAAAGCCACGGAAGAGATCCAATAAGTTTAAGGGAAGTTCTTTGGAGAACCAAGAGAGGAATACTCTCAAATTGTATTAATCAATGTTGTATGTAAGTTCTATGTTCTGTTTTCCAATCCTAGCAGCTTTTAATAGGGTTTACAACTCGTAAGGAAAAAGCCCAAAATGACATAACATAATAAAGTTGCGGAAAAATAACAAATAGGCAATGTATGCTGGCGGCGTAGGATGTACGCGGGTATATACGCCAGTGGCATAGTTGGCAGCATAGTCCCTCTGTCACACTCTAATTGCAACGCCAGTTCAAAGCCGGTAGCGTTTAAGCCAGCATTGTCAAGGCCGGCAGCTTTGATCTCCTATACTTTAACCTCCTTTGTTAACGCCTTGAATGACTTGTACAAATGCAAGTTCTTTCTCATGGTTGCTCTAATCTTTTCTGGCTTCTTGGATATCCTTTATCAACCCGTTAAGTGCTTCTTTGAATCGTTTCGCTCGAGTTCTTATGATCGGTCCAAGTGGCACTTCAAGAGGATCCACATTCCACCTTCTAGCTTGACTCCCATCATGGCTTTCATTAGACTATTATTAATTATTAAGGTAAAAAATAGGGTGTTTACATGCATGGTGTTTACATGCATTCCTAAGTATATTAAACAGTACCACCAGGTTGTGATAGTTAATGGTGGCATGATATTTTGATAGTCAGTTGACACCCAAAATAATGTCAAACTCTATCATCTCTAGTACCTAGGAGGTCTACTGGCATCACTTTACCATGTATTTCTATTCTTACTTCTCTACATATCCTACTTATTCTTCCTCCTACTCCTAAAGGAGTACTAATAGCCAAGCGGTCATTCATATTTTCAACATGCAAAGCACATGCACATACAAAATTCATAGACACATAGGACACAGATGCATTGATATCGAATAGCACATATGATGCGAAATCCCACAAATTGAGTTGTGAGACCCAGCAACAAATAATCAATTTCTTAGACCACCCAAATCCTAATTTTTGAATAAAAATATTACCGACTCGTTGTCTATGGAGATAAGAACTGGTAATATATACACATAAAAAAAAAAAGAAATTATTGACCCGTTTCCTATAAGAGTCAAGAACCAATAATATAAACCGAGCTTAAACCCACAAGGTCAAAACCCTGACTGCTTGTTAAAAAAGAACAAATATGAGAAATAACTCTTCAATTGAAAACTTTGTCTATCCCCTCAACACAAGTTTTAATACCCTATTTATAGAGTTCTAAAGCTAATTAATGAAAAAAAAAAACCATCCACATACCCATCAATAACCCACTACTAAAGAATATTAAATGTGCTCTTAACTATACTAATAACTATTTTGTTGATGTAAACAATGACCTCAATTATCTTCTAGAATCCCTAATTACTGTCTTGGCTTATTTGGGCTTCATTTTCTTATGCTTAGATGACACTAATGAATTTGGGTTCAGCCCAGCTCAATGTCTCCAAGGTCTTTCCAGACTTGACCTCACTTTCAAAAATGATCTTCACAAAGCCTTACATAGCTTACTCGATCCGTTTTGCTCGCAGCCTTGTGATTGGCCCTTTAAGCATTTGTAGTTCCTCAATTTCACTTCGATTGCATTTATCCTCTTTAATACCCGAACCTTGAGATGGTCCTTCATCATCCTCCCCCTCTTTAAAAGGATTCATCCTCGAATCTGAACCTGTATCAAAGGGAGTAAGATAAGACACATTAAATGTGGCACTAACATTATACTCACCTGGTAAATCTAACTTATATGCATTGTCATTGATTTTGGCTGCCACTTGAAATGGTCCATCTCCTCTTAGATCTAATTTAGTTCGTCTTTGAGTAGGAAACCTTTCTTCCCTCATATGCACCTATACCCAATCTCTAGGTTCAAAAGTTACTTTCTTTCTACCTTTGTTAGCTTGGGTAGCATTCTTCTCATTCCGATTCATGATGTGATGTCTTGCTTCTGCATGAATCTTTTTCACCATCTTAGCCTTCTTTTTACCATTTAAACTAGTAATCTCATTCATAAGTAAAGGAATCAAATCTAATGGGGTCAAAGGATTAAAACCATATACAATCTCAAAGGGTGAGAAACCAGTAGAAGAATGCATAACTCGATTGTATGCAAACTCAATGAATGGAATGAATTCTTCTTAGGATTCCAAATTCATCTTTATCACAGCACACAAAATAGTAGTCAATGTCCTATTCATGACTTTAGTTTGTCCATCGGCTTGTGGGTGACATGTAGCAGAAAATAACAATTTCGTTCCCATTTTCCCCCACAAAACACACCATAAATGACTAAGGAATTTGACATCTCTATCACTTACTATACTCCTAGGCACTTCATGCAAATAAACGACTTCTCTAAAGAACAATTCAGCAACATGTGTAGCATCATTACTTTTGTAACATGGAATAAAATGTGCCATTTTTTAATAACGATCCACAATCATGAAAATGGAATCTCTACCTCTCCTAGACCTAGGTAAACTGATGTGCTTAAAACCAAGTTCAAGCACAAGCAAATGACTTAAAGAAAACAATCCTCAAGTCACAAGCAAACCGATCCAATGGAACTAGGAAATTGTGTGATCCTAATGGAACATTGATGAAATCCAATAGTTCAAAGATTCAATTAACTTCCACTAATGATCAATTTAACTAATAAAAAATAAGATCAAGTGAATTTCACGTGAAATGGATGAAAAGAAAAGCACAAAACCGTGATGTACCTTCTTCCCACACAAGCTCAAATTCATGCCATCACTAAAGAGCATTCAATCTCAAATGAATAATCAACCTTACAAGATAATTGTCCACGAAATACAATCACAAATAAGTCCAAGAAGGATTCAAATCTACCCTAGATATGACTCACTAGAAAAGAAATGAAAAACAACAAAGATGAAATCGATATGACTCACAATTCCCCTTTATCGCACTCGCCACAATTCCAATTCTTGGGTTGAAATTGATAAGAGATTTTTGAACTAGGATAAACCCTAATTCCACACGTGAAAGTGCTATGTTTGTTATGCAAAATATGGCCTCCTCAAACCCTCTTCTAAGCAAGTATTTATACTTGCTATTCCTAGGGTTAGAAAGTGGTAAAAATTACAAGTTTGCCACTTTTAAGGTGGCTAGTCCTAAATGAAAATTACAAGGAAATGAAAGTGTCCCAAAACCAAATACAACAAAAAATAGTTCATAAAAAAATTATAAAGTGCAAAATATCATAAGTCTTCATGAGCCAATGCCTCGGAATGGAAAACAATCACAACGGGTCTTTGATTGTCACCTTGAAAATGTTCTGTATCCATCAACTGTTGTAAGACATATTGGCATCCCATGGAGAATTATCATTATACTTGTAAGATTATTATCAAATATTTATTAGAATAAAAGACAAAGTAAAATATGAGCAAGTTAGATCATCATCCAAATAGGGTTCTAAAAATGTCGACGGTACAAGAAATTTCCCGATCATCTCCTCAGGCTTCTAAAAGATTTACCTTCAAATCTAGAGGGTCTTTTCCTGGATTGAAACCCGATGTTTGGAATGGCTTGTTGGTTGACAATCTGGAAGAACTATATGTGCATCTAACTAGTTCTTGGAAACATCGCACCTTAGATGGAGATAAAGGAGTCAAGAAAATCCGAATACCATCCTTTTGAAACATGTAAGTGTTTCTAAACCCATCATGTAACACCTTTCTATCAAATAGCCATGGCCGACCTAATAGTAAATGAAATGCATACATAGGAAGCACAACATAGATAATCTCATCATTATACCGATCTCCTATACTGATTGGTACCATTGCTCATTGTATAACATGCAAACTACCTTGGTTGTCCAACCAATGCACTTTATACAGGTTAGGATGAGAGCTAGTGGTTAATTGTAAGTTTTCTACCAATGCAGTAGATATGACATTAGTACAACTACCACTATCAATGAAAAGCATACATAGGTTACCTCGAATCTGATAAGGTGTGTGGAATAGATTCTCCCTTTGTATGTCCCTGGTATCTAGAGAAATAGTTATGTCCTGATGTAACACGTTAATGGGTAAGTACTTTCCTCCTTTTTTATCCCTATGTGTTTCAGCATGTTCTTCATCATAATACTCCTATAAGGCTAAGGATAAATCTGTAGGCTCAACAGTTTCTTCCTCATCATTTTCCTCGTTACCCTCCATGACGATCATTACCCTTTTATTGGGACACTGCATAGCTATATGTCTAAATCCCGTGCATTTGAAACATTTAATCTAGCACATCTTCCCACTGGTTAACTCTTGTACCTTCTGCCCCAAATTAGATCTAACTACCTCTTTGCCTTTCCTAGAAACATTGTTCTCATTTTCTATAGTAAGGATAATTTCGTCTACAACCCTAAAATGTTCACCTGCTCCATTTGACCCATCCAACCGACCAACAACCTCCATAGGCTTTGAATTAGTGCTGGGCCTGCTCCTAGTAACTTGGAATGAATAGGATTGCCTTTGTCTTTCCACTTTCAAGGCTAACTGTATAGCCTCATCAAGTGTACTATATCTCTGAAGTTCAACTACATAAGCTATCTCATACTTCAACCCAGATACAAAACGCGCTAGGGTTTGTTCAGGAGGTTCAACTGATCCACATCTGATCACTAGTGTCTCAAACTCCTGTACATAGTCATCCACTATTTTACCCCCCTGTCACAATGTCTGGAGATGCATAAATAACTCATGCTTGTAGTGTTCCGGTACAAACCTATTCCTCAAAACTCATTTCATGTCTCTCCAAGTGTGTATTTCGGTCTCTCCATCCCTTCGCCTGCTGATCACCATATTTTTCCACCACAAAGCGGCATACCATGTGAACTCTACAGCTGCAAGACGTACCCTAGAGTCATCATCAATCTCATAACACTCGCAAAGACCCTCAACTTGGTCTTCCCAGTCTAGGTAATCATCGGCGTAACCCCTACCATCAAATGAAGGCATCTGTAGCTTCACATACTCTAATCTTCATGGTGGTCTAAATTTCTTGCCTAGGTATGGATTAACCTCAAAATTATCATCTCTGTCTACCGAAAGAGCATGATAATCTCCTCCTACTCTTATCCTTAAATTTCCTGTAACTGCCCCTTTTCTCTAGACATTCTGAGGAGCTACTCTAGGTGGTGCCAGAAGGTTTACCACAGGTGGTGGCGGCAATGCCATCCTATTAATTCTTGTTGCTAATGTAGCAACAATTCTGGTAAGGTCCTAAAGTTGTTCATCTAGAGTTCTTCCACTTGTATTTTAACAACCTGGTCTGCCACCCACTTGGCTATTGGCCTTATTGCCAATGCCCCCATTTACACTATCATTTGACATGTTTGTGGATGCGATTATGTAAAGTACAAATGTAATCTCAAATAATTGTAGCACACTCCCTTTACTTCACCACGTCGCAATAACAAGTTTGGATAACAACACACACACTTGTACACCCACGAGGCAACAAGTCACCAATGCAACAAATACTTCTTATTACTTCAAGTATAGTAGAATAATTGAAGCACAAATAAATACTTCCAAGTAGTTAAGATATTGAATTCAACTAGTGCTGGGCCTGCTCCTAGTAACCTGGAATGAATAAGATTGCCTTTGTCTTTCCACTTTCAAGGCTAACTGTATAGCCTCATCAAGTGTACTATATCTCTGAAGTTCAACTACATAAGCTATCTCATACTTTAACCCAGATACAAAACGCGCTAGGGTTTGTTCAGGAGGTTCAACTGATCTACATCTGATCACTAGTGTCTCAAACTCCTGTACATAGTCATCTATTGTTTTACCCCCCTGTCTCAGTGTCTGGAGATGCATAAATAACTCATGCTTGTAGTGTTCCGGTACAAACTTGTTCCTCAAAACTCGTTTCATGTCTCTCCAAGTGTGTATTTCGGTCTCTCCATCCCTTCGCCTGCTGATCACCATATTTTTCAACCACAAAGCGGCATACCCTGTGAACTCTACAGCTGCAAGTCATACCTTGGAGTCATCATCAATCTCATAACACTCGCAAAGACCCTCAACTTGGTCTTCCCAGTTTAGGTAATCATCGGCGTAACCCCTACCATCAAATCAAGGCATTTGTAGCTTCACATACTCTAATCCTCGTGGTGGTCTAAATTCCCTACCTAGGTATGGATTAACCTCAACATTATCATCTCTATCTACCCGAAGAGCATGATAATCTCCTTCTACTCTTGTCCTTAAATTTCCTGTAACTGCCCCTTCTCTCTGGACATTCTGAGGAGCTACTCTAGGTGGTGCCTGAAGGTTTACCACAGGTGGTGGCGGCAATGTCACCCTATCAATTCTTGTTGCTAATGTAGCAACAATTGTGGTAAGGTCCTAAAGTTGTTCATCTAGAGTTCTTCCACTTGTATTTTAACGACCTGGTCTGCCACCCACTTGGCTATTGGCCTTATTGCCAATGCCCCCATTTACACTATCATTTGACATGTTTGTGGATGCGATTATGTAAAGTACAAATGTAATCTCAAATAATTGTAGCACACTCCCTTTACTTCACCACGTCGCAATAACAAGTTTGGATAATAACACACACTTGTACACCCACGAGGCAACAAGTCACCAATGCAACAAATACTTCTTATTACTTCAAGTATAGTAGAATAATTGAATCACAAATAAATACTTCCAAGTAGTTAAGATATTGAATTCAACTAGTGCTGGGCCTACTCCTAGTAACCTGGAATGAATAAGATTGCCTTTGTCTTTCCACTTTCCAGGCTAACTGTATAGCCTCATCAAGTGTACTATATCTCTGAAGTTCAACTACATAAGCTATCTCTTACTTCAACTTAGATACAGAACGCGCTAGGGTTTGTTCAGGAGGTTCAACTGATCTACATCTGATCACTAGTGTCTCAAACTCCTGTACATAGTCATCTACTGTTTTACCCCCCTGTCTCAGTGTCTGGAGATGCATAAATAACTCATGCTTGTAGTGTTCCGGTACAAACTTGTTCCTCAAAACTCGTTTCATGTCTCTCCAAGTGAGTATTTCGATCTCTCCATCCCTTCGCCTGCTGATCACCATATTTTTCGACCACAAAGCGGCATACCCTGTGAACTCTACAGCTGCAAGTCATACCCTGGAGTCATCATCAATCTCATAACACTCGCAAAGACCCTCAACTTGGTCTTCCCAGTTTAGGTAATCATCGGCGTAACCCCTACCATCAAATCAAGGCATTTGTAGCTTCACATACTCTAATCCTCGTGGTGGTCTAAATTCCCTACCTAGGTATGGATTAACCTCAAAATTATCATCTCTATCTACCCGAAGAGCATGATAATCTCCTTCTACTCTTGTCCTTAAATTTCCTGTAACTGCCCCTTCTCTCTGGACATTCTGAGGAGCTACTCTAGGTGGTGCCTGAAGGTTTACCACAGGTGGTGGCGGCAATGTCATCCTATCAATTCTTGTTGCTAATGTAGCAACAATTGTGCTAAGGTCCTAAAGTTGTTCATCTAGAGTTCTTCCACTTGTATTTTAATGACCTGGTTTGCCACCCACTTAGTTATTGGCCTTATTGCCAATGCCCCCATTTACATTATCATTTGACATGTTTGTGGATGCGATTATTTAAAGTACAAATGTAATCTCAAATAATTGTAGCACACTCCCTTTACTTCACCACGTCACAATAACAAGTTTGGATAACAACACACACACTTGTACACCCACGAGGCAATAAGTCACCAATGCAACAAATACTTCTTGTTACTTTAAGTATAGTAGAATAATTGATGCACAAATAAATACTTCCAAGTAGTTAAGATATTGAATTCAACTAAGCAAGTGTTTAAGTAATAATACTCAATAACTTTCACACTTAAATGCTTATATTTGAATTTCAAAATTCACTACTTAACTTCCTTTATTAGCCATGGTTCACACTCACACTTGATCTTAATGTGCAGCACCTTACTCCACATAACTCCACAAATTCACACCGCCACTCACACCACTACATACATACAACACTTCATGGTGCAACAAATTTTTCTAATTTCCACAAGTCACTCCTTCACAAGCAACTCCTACGGCAACAACACAAATACTACACTCCACTTCTACGGCAATAATAAGAAATGGCAACAACAACAAATACACTTCCACTTCCCACAATTTAATCTGCAACTCACAACATAAGGCAGCTTAATTCAAATTCAAAATGAGATCATTAATTGTAATATTCCATAAATGGTAAGGAGCTACTTTCAAATTCAAATGAACACATAATTACTTCTAGCACTTAATTTGTGTTTTGAATTTCAAATAACTTCTTTAACTCACACCTCAAATCTAGAAATTCAAGTTTGAAAATCACAAATGTTACTCCTCACTTCCGAAAATTCAACAAGACAATTCACACTTCTATAATTAATCACAAATGATCAACACTTCTTCTCCTTTACATTCTACCTCAAAGGCACTTCACACTCATGGCCACTTCTCAAGGGAACCAAGAATGTTACAAGTCTCCAAGTATACAACAACAAAACAACAATATAGCACTTCAACAACACAATTGAAATAACTCAACTCCACTTCACAATTCGGATCACAATATGAAGAACCCTAATGAAAGTGAAGATCATGAAATCAACCAACACTAAATCCCTTTTCTTAACATGTGCACTGATACCAAAACATGATGTGCTCAAAACCAAGTTCAAGCAAAATCAAATGACTTAAAGAAAACAATCCTCAAGTCACAAGCAAATCGATCCAATGGAACTAGGAAATTGCATGATCCTAATGGAACATTGATGAAATCCAATGGTTCAAAGATTCAATTAACTTCCACTAATGATCAATTTCACTAATCAACAATAAGATCAAGTGAATTTCATGTGAAATGGATGAAAAGAAAAGCACAAAACCGTGATGTACCCTCTTCCCACACAAGCTCAAATTCACGCCGCCACTAAAGAGCATTCAATTTCAAATGAACATTCAACCTTACAAGATAATTGTCCAGGAAATACAATCACAAATAAGTCCAAGAAAGATTCAAATCTACCCTAGATATGACTCACTAGAGAAGAAACGAAAAACAACAAAGATGAAATCGATACGACTTACAATTCCTCTTTGTCGCACTCGCCACAATTCCAATTCTTGGGTTGAAATTGATAAGAGATTTTTGAACTAGGATAAACCCTAATTCCACACGTGAAAGTGTTATGTTTGCTCTGCAAAATATGGCCTCCTCAAACCCTCTTCTAAGCAAGTATTTATACTTGCTACTCTTAAGGTTAGAAAGTGGTCAAAATTACAAGTTTGCCACTTTTAAGGTGGCTAGCCCTAAATGAAAATTATAAGGAAATGAAAGTGTCCCAAAACCAAATACAACAAAAAATAGTTCATAAAACAATTACAAAGTCCAAAATATCATAAGTCTTCATGAGACAATGCCTCAGAATGGAAAACAATCGCAACGGATCTTTAATTGTCACCCTGAAAATGTTTTGTATCCATCAACTGTTGTAGGACATATGGGCATCCCATAGGGAATTATCATTGTACCTGTAAGATTATTCCCAAATATTTATTACAATATGATACGAACCACACTAATGTGTGACGAAACCCAATACCAATACGTTCGAAATTGCTACCCAAGATGCCAAACAATCGAGTGGAAACCGCGACTCGTTGCCTATAAGTGAGACAAGAACCTTGGTATATTATGTAGACGCCACAATCGGGATGAAAGACCGATTGATCAGTGATGAGATCCATGATGAGAGCCAAGCTGGAAGAAGAAATGTGGATCCTCTTGAAGTGCCACTTGGACCGATCACAAGAAATCGAGCGAAACGATTTAAGGAAGCACTTAATGGGTTGATAAAGGATGTCCATGAAGCTGGAAAGGATTGGAGCAATCATGAAGTTGGAGCGGATTGGAACAACCATGGGAAGACACTTGCTCTTGTACAAGTCATACCGGATACGGGGTGAAGAAGGCGTGTATTTTCAAGGCACGGCCGTGTAGGAATCTCAAGGTTGCACAGAATCATACACGGCCAGACACACGGCTAAAAGGCACGGCCGTGTAAGGAGACAAGAATTTCCATAGAATCATACACGGCCAAAGTACACGGTCGTGTATCCCATGCCGGCCATCATGTCTTGTTTGTTATTTTTACGCACTTATTGAAGTGACGTCATTTTGGACTTGTAATTTCACGAATTGTAACCCTAGTATAAAGCTCCTAGGGTTTAGAATAGAGGGATAACATACATTTCGTAGTCTTGATTGTCTATTGATAGTGTAGTATCTACTAGTCGATTGTTATAGAAAAAAAAAAAAGAGAAAAGAGAAACGTGATCAAGAGCAACAACAAAGTCAAAAAAAAAAAAAAAATTCGGATAGAAAAAGAGGAAAATTTACGAACCCTAGAGTTGTTTTGGATTCTACGGAAGGGAATTAGTGTAGTTTGGGTTAGTTCCAAGAGAATTGAGAAGAGGAGTTGGCGAGTTGATATCATTGTTGTTTGTGAGAATACACGAGTGACTGTGTGATATCATCATTTGAGCGAAACACGTAAGGGAGTGTATCGTGAGGTTTAATTTTATATATATTTGTGTTAGTACTAATCTTTTCTACAAGAACAATGTCGAGGCAACATTCTCCTGAAGGTGAGAGGGGAAGGTTTGATGCTAGGTTAGTAATTGAGGCGTTGAGTGGTGAGATGAAGAGGATGTTCCAGGAGGGAATGGAATAAATTCATGAGATGGTAAAGCAAAGACTAGAGCAATCCACAAACGTATTCCAGGGGCGTAAGAGGGAGAGTCGTTCTAGGAGAGTACCGAGGGGTGGAGATGAAATGTCGGATGATGACTTTGATGAGCCTTCTGTCGGGAGTTATAGAGGTTATAGTGGTCGGAATAGAGGAACTAAGGATTGGGAAGATAGAGGAGATAGGAATAGAGAGGATGATCAATTAAGTAGCATAAAGATGAAGATTCCTCCTTTCCAAGGAAAGAATGATCCCGAGGAGTATTTAGAGTGGGACAAGAAGGTAGAGATGGTGTTTGATTGTCATAACTATAGTGGGAGAAAGAAAGTGAAACTGGCTGCTATTGAGTTTTCGGATTATGCTATAGTGTGGTGGGATCAACTAATGTTGAATCGAAGAGGGAATGGCGAGCCACCTATTGAGTCGTGGGAAGAGATGAAGAGAGTGATGAAGAAGCGGCTTATGCTTACGTATTACTATCGTGAATTGCACAAAAAATTGCAAACTCTTAGGCAGGGAAGCCGAAGTATGGATGAGTATTTCAAGGAGATGGAAGTTACTATGATCAGGGCGAATGTAGAGGAGGATAGAGAGGCTACCATGGCTAGGTTTCTTGTGGGATTGAATAGGGAGATTCAAAATGTTGTTGAATTGCAGCATTATGTAGAATTGGAGGATATGGTCCATATGGCTATAAAGGTTGAGAACCAGCACAAGAGAAAAGGTAGTAGTAGTGTACGGTTTCAACAGGGTATTGGTCCATCCACCTGGAAGACTAACCAATGGAAGAAGGAAGAAAAGCCATTACCCACTAAACCGAAAGGAGAGCTGAGGCAAGCGGGTTCTACTCCTGGTAATCAAGGTAACCCTGAATCTTCTACTTCTAGAAATCGTGACATTAGATGCTTTAAATGCTAAGGTAGAGGCCATATTGCTAGTCAATGTCCAAATAGGCGTGTGATGATTTTGTGTGATGATGGTGAGTATGAGACTGAGGGGGATAGTGAAGAAGATGATATGCCTCGATTAGAGGATGCTAGTGATGATGAGGAGCCTGTAATGGAAAGGCTAGTGGCAGTAGTGAAGCGAGCCTTGAATGTGCAGGTGAAGGAAGAAGAGGAGGTTCAAAGAGAGAATATATTTCATACTAGATGTTATTTAGGAGATCATATTTGTAGCTTGATTATTGATGAAGGAAGTTTCACCAATGTGGTGAGTAACTTTATTGTTGAGAGGCTGGGAATCAAAACTGTTAGACACCCTAGTCCATATAAATTGCAGTGGTTGAATGATAGTGGAGAGACTAAGGTGAGTAAGCAAGCATTGATTGGTTTTCGCATTGGTAGGTATGACGATGAGGTGTTATGCGATGTAGTGCCAATGCAAGCATGTCATGTGTTGTTGGGGAGGCTATGGCAATTTGATTGGAAGGTTGTTCATGATGGCTTTTCTAACAAGTATACGCTTGTTCACCAAGGGAAAAGCTTTAATCTTAAACTTTTAACACCTAAACAGGTGTATGAAGACCAGTTGTAGCTACAATAGTCATTTGCAAAACATAAGGTGAGTGAAAAGCAGAGGGAGAGTGAGAGAGCAAAAGACGATGAGAAAGAAAAGGAATACAAAAGTCAATATCAAAAGGAAAAAGAGAGGAAGGCTGGAAAGAGTGTGAGAGACCAAGTTGAAGGGGGATCAACTTTTGTGGTGAGTGAAAAGGAGAGTGCAGCCTTGCAAAAGGAGAGTTGTGTGGCAAGAGCGAGTGTAGTAAGGAGAGCGTTAGTGATGAGGCAACCTATGTTGTTGCTGGTTTTTAAAGAAACATGTTTGAGTACTAACGAACTATCTAACTCTTTGCCTAGTGTGGTTGTGTCTATTATGCAGGACTTTGAAGATGTCTTCCCTGAGGAGATTCCAAAGGGGTTACCACCTATTCGTGGTATTGAGCACCAGATTGACCTTGTACTCGGAGCATCGATTCCAAACAAGCCAGCTTATAGGAGCAATCCGGAGGAGACATAGGAACTCCAAAGGCAGGTCGATGAATTAATAGAGAAGGGGTACATGAGGGAAAACATGAGTCCATATGCAGTACCTGTGATTTTGGTGCCTAAGAAGGATGGGACATGGAGAATGTGTGTTGACTGCCGCGCTATCAACAATATTACGGTAAAGTATCGTCATCCCATTCCTTGCTTAGATGACATGTTAGATGAGTTATATGAGTCTCGTGTCATTCCTCATGAGCCTTAGGTAGATATTTCCATGGATTTTATGTTAGGATTACCCAGGTCTAGACATGGTCGGGATTCTATTTTTGTAGTTATGGATAGGTTCTCTAAGATGGCACATTTCATTCCTTGTCACAAAACGGATGATGCTTGTAATATTACTAATTTATTCTTTAGGGAAGTTGTGAGATTGCATGGTATGCCTAGAACAATCGTATCTAATAGAGATGCTAAGTTCTTGAGCTACTTTTGGAAGACCTTGTGGGCTAAGTTAGGAACTAAGTTGTTGTTTTCTACTACTTGTCATCCACAAACTGATGGTCAAACTGAGGTAGTGAATCAAACTTTATCTACTTTGTTGAGGGATGTAATTAAAAAGAATATTAAAAGTTAGGAGGATTGTTTGCCGCATGTTGAATTTGCCTATAACCGTACAGTGCATTCTGCTACTAAATTTACTCCTTTTGAAATTGTGTATGGTTTTAATCCACTGACTCCTTTAGATTTATCACCTTTGCCTATTTCTGAGTATGTTAATTTAGATGGCAAGAAGAAGGCCGAATTTGTTAAACAGATCCATGAGAAGGCAAGGCTGAATATTGAGCGACGAATAGAGCAGTATGTGAAACAAGCCAACAAGGGTCGTCGACAAGCTGTTTTTGAACCTGGAGATTGGGTTTGGGTTCACATGCGCAAAGAGCGCTTTCCCGTGCAGCGTCGATCTAAACTACTTCCTAGAGGTGATGGACCATTTCAAGTTCTTGAGCTCATCAACGATAATGCATACAAGATAGATTTGCCTGGTGTGTATCAAGTAAGTGCCACATTTAATGTTACTGATTTGAGTCCTTTTGATGTAGGTGATGATTTGAGGACAAATCCTTTTCAAGAGGAGGGGAATGATGAGAGCCAAGCCAGAAGAAGAAATGTGGATCCTCTTGAAGTGCCGCCTGGACCGATCACAAGAAATCGAGCGAAATGATTCAAGGAAGCACTTAATGGGTTGATAAAGGATGTCCATGAAGCCGGAAAAGATTGGAGCAATCATGAAGTTGGAGCGGATTGGAACAACCATGGGAAGACCCTTGCTCTTGTACAAGTCATACCGGATACGGGGTGAAGAGGGCATGTATTTTCAAGGCACGGTCGTGTAGGAATCTCAAGGTTGCATAGAATCATACACGGCCAGACACACGGCTATAAGGCACGGCCGTGTAAGGAGAAAAGAATTTCCACAGAATTATACACGGCCGTGTATCCCATGCCGGCTATCATGTCTTGTTTGTTATTTTTATGCACTTATTGAAGTGACGTCGTTTTGGACTTGTATTTTCACGAATTGTAACCTTAGTATAAAGCTCCTAAGGTCTAGAATAGAGGGATAACATAAATTTTGAGAACATTAAAAACACTTTTGAGAGGCTCCTCTGTTGGTTCTTCAAGAACTAACTAGAACTTATCGGATTAATTTCCGTGGCGTTCATCCCGACTTATCAATCGGTCTTTCATCCCGATTGTGGCGTCCTCATATTATACTAAGGTTCTTGTCTCTCTTATAGACAACGGGTTGCGGTTTACACTTGGGGGTGTTTGGGCATCTTGGTAACGAATTCCGAACGTATTGGTATTGGGTTTCGTCACAGGTTGGCATGGTTCATATCAATAAGTCAGGATGAACGCCATGGAAAAAAATCCAATAAGTTCTAGAGTAGTTCTTTAAAGAACCAAGAGAGGAATTCTCTCAAAAGTGTTTTCTTCAAAATTTAATGTCGTATGTTTTATGTTCCATCTATCCTAAACCCTAGGAGCTTTATAGTAGGGTTTACAATTCGTAACAATAAAGGCCCAAAACGACATAACATCATTAAGTTGCGGAAAAATAACAAAACAGGGACTTAAAGGCCGGCGGCGTAAGAGTGAAGGCCGGCGGCGTTGGAGTAAAGGCTGGCGGCGTTGGAGCCAATGTAAAGCATATACACGGCCGTGCCTTCTAGACGTGTATGTTTCTGTGGATATTCTTCACACCATACACGGCCGTGCCTTTGAACCGTATATATGACCGTGAATGATTCTGTGTAACCTCCAGACTCACTACACGGCCGTGCCTTGTAAAGACACGCCCTCTTCAACCCGTATCAGTTATGACTTGTACAAGAGCAAGGGCATTCCCATGGTTGTTCCAATCCATTCCGGCTTCATGATTACTCCAATCCTTTCCGGCTTTGTGGACATCCTTTATTAACCCATTTAGTGCTTCTTGGAATCGTTTCACTCGAGTTCTTATGATAGGTCCAGGTGGCACTTCAAGAGGATCCACATTCCATCTTCTGGCTTGGCTTCCATCATAGATCTCATCATTCCCCTCCTCTTGAAAAGGATTTGTCCTCAAATCATCGCCTACATCAAAAGGACTCAAATTAGTAACATTAAACGTAGCACTTACTTCATACTCACCTGGTAAATCTATCTTGTATGCATTATCATTGATGCGCTCAAGAATTTAAAATGGTCAATCGCCTCTAGGAAGTAATTTAGATCGACGCTGCATAGGAAACCTCTCTTTGCGCATGTGAACCTAAACCCAATCTCTAAGTTCAAAGACAACTTATCGACGATCCTTGTTGGCTTGTTTCACATACTGCTCTGTTTTTCACTCAATGTTTAGCCTTGCCTTCTCATGGATCTATTTAACAAATTCTGCTTTCTTCTTGCCATCTAGATTAACATACTCAGAAATAGGCAAAGGTGATAAATCCAAAGGAGTTAGTGGATTAAAACCATACACAATTTCAAATGGAGTAAACTTACTAGCAGAATGCATTGTACGATTATAGGCAAATTCAACATGCGGCAAACAATCCTCCCAACTTTTAGTGTTCTTTCTAATTACAGCCCTCAACAAAGTAGATAAAGTTTGATTTACTACCTCAATTTGACCATCAGTCTGTGGATGACTAGTAGTAGAGAACACTAACTTAGTTCCTAACTTAGCCCACAGGGTCTTCCAGGAGTAGCTTAAGAACTTAGCATCTTTATCTGATACGATTGTTCTAGGCAAACCATGCAATCTCACAACTTCTCTAAAGAACAAATTAGCAATATTGCAAACGTCATCTATTTTGTGACAAGGAATGAAATGTGCCATCTTAGAGAATCATTCTACGGCTACAAAAATAGATTCTCGACCATGCCTAGACTTGAGTAATCCTAAGACAAAATCCATGGAAATATCTACCCAAGGCACATGAGGAATGGGAAGTAGGGTATAAAGCCCATGAGGTTGGACTCTAGATTTTGCTTGCTTACACATGACACATCGCTCACACATCCTCTCAACATCTCGTTTCATGTGAGGCCAATAGAAGTGTTCCTGCAATACCCCTAAGGTTTTAGCTACTCCAAAATGTCCCATTAAACCTCCTCCATGAGACTCCCTCACTAATAATTCTCTCAAAGAACAATTTGGAATGCATAGTTTACTCTCCCTAAACAAGAATCCTTCATGTTTATAAAATTTACCATGACCACTCTTCTCACAATGCACATACTCCTCACAAAAATCTCGATCAGCAGCATACAATTCCTTAATGTGCTCAAAACCAAGCAGTCTAGAACTAAGAGTAGAGATAAGAGCATACCTTCTAGAAAGTGCATCAGTAACAGCATTCTCTTTACCTTGCTTGTAGTAGATGACATAGGGAAACATTTCAATGAACTCCACCCAACGAGCATGCCTTTTTTTTAGCTTACGTTCTCCCTTCAAGTACTTCAAGGATTCATGATCAGTGTGGATCACGAACTCTTTTGGCTAAAGATAATGTTGCCAAGTCTCCAGTGCTCGAACCAATGCATATAACTCCTTGTCATAAGTAGGGTAGTTCAAGGTTACCCCACTTAGCTTCTCGCTAAAGAATGCAATTGGTCTTCTCTCTTGCATGAGCACTACTCCAATACCTAATCCTGAAGCATCACACTCAATTTTAAACATTTTAGAGAAATTAGGTAAAGCAAGTAATGGCGCCTGAGTTAGCATATTTTTAAGCATCCGAAAGGCCTTCTCTTGTTGCTCTCCCCATCTGAACCCCACGTTCTTCTTGATTACCTCAGTAAGTGGTGCTGTAATAGTGCTGAAATCCTTTACAAACCTCCTGTAAAAGCTCGCTAGTCCATGGAAACTCCGCACATTACTTACAGTAGTTGGACTAGGCCATTCTTGGATCTCACGAATCTTTTCTTTATCAACCTGTATTCCTTATGCACTAACAACAAAACCAAGAAACACAAGTTTGTTTGTGCAAAAAGTGCACTTTTTGAGGTTAGCATATAATTGCTCCTTTCGAAGCACTTCTAAAACATCCCTCAAGTGAGATATATGGTCTTCCAAACTCCTTCTATAAATGAGGATATCATCAAAATAGATAACCACAAATTTGCCAATAAAAGTCCTCAAAACATGGTTCATAAGTCTCATAAAAGTACTAGGTGCGTTAGTTAAACCAAAAGGCATTACTAAACACTCATACAATCCATATTTTGTCTTAAATGCGGTTTTCCATTCATCACCTTCTTTCATTCTAATTTGGTGATATCCGCTTTTTAGATCAATTTTGGAAAAGACACTAGACCTATGTAACTCATCTAACATGTCATCTAAGCGAAGAATGGGATGACGATACTTTACCGCGATGTTGTTGATGGCGTGATAGTCAACATACATTCTCCATGACCCATCCTTCTTAAGCACCAAAATCACAGGCACTGCACATGGGCTCATGCTTTCTCTCACATACCCCTTCTCCATTAATTCATCGACCTACTTTTAGAGTTCCTTTGTCTCCTCTAGATTAGTCCTATACACTGGTTTGTTTGGAATCGATGCTCCGGGTACAAGGTCAATCTGGTGCTTAATGCCACGAATAGGTGGTAAACCCTTTGGAACTTCCTCGGGGAAGACATCTTCAAAGTCCTCCACAATAGACACAACCACACTAGGCAAAGAGTTAAATAGTTCGTTAGTATTCAAACAAGTTTCTTTAAAAACCAATAACAACATAGGTTGCTTCATCACTAACGCTCTCCTAACTACACTCGCTCTTGCCACACAACTCTCCTTTTTCAAGGCTGCACTCACCTTTTCACTCACCACCAAAGTTGATCCCCCTTCCACTTGGTCTCTCACACTCTTTCCAGCCTTCCTCTCTTTTTCCTTTTGATATCGACTTTTGTATTCCTTTTCTTTCTCGCTGTCTTTTGCTCTCTCACTCTCCCTCTGTTTTTCACTTACCTTATATTTTGCAAAAGACTGTTGTAGCTGCAACTGATCCTCATACACATGTTTAGGTGTTAAAGGTTTAAGATTAAAGTTTTCCCCTGGTGAACAAGTGTATACTTGTTAGAAAAGCCATCATGAACAACCGTCCTATCAAACTGCCATGGCCTCCCCAATAACACATGACACGCTTGCATTGGCACTACATCGCATAACACCTCATACTCATACCTACCGATGTGAAAAGCAATCAAGGCTTGCTTACTCACCTTAGTCTCACCACTATCATTCAGCCACTGCAATTTATATGGAATAGGGTGTTTAGTAGTCTTGAGTCCTAGCCTCTTAACAATAAAATTACGCACCACATTAGTGCAACTTCCCCCATCAATGATCAAAATGCAAATATGATCACCTAGATAACATCTAGTATGAAAGATATTCTCTCTTTGCACCTCCTCTTCTTCCTTCACCTACACATTCAAAGCTTACTTCACTACTACTACTAACCTCCCTACTACAGGCTCCTCATCATCACTAGCATCCTCTAATGGAGGCATATCATCCTCTTCACTATCCCCCTCAGTCTCATACTCACCATCATCACGCAGAATCATCACACGCCTATTCGGACATTGACTAGCAATATGGCCTCTACCTTGGCATTTAAAACATCTAATGTCACGATTTCTAGGAGTAGAAGAATCAGGTTTACCTTGGTTACCAAGAGTAGAACCCGCTTGCCTCTGCTCTCCTTTCAGTTTGGTGGGTAAAGGCTTTTCGTTCTTCTTCCATTGGTTAGTCTTCCAGGTGGATGAACTAGCACCATGTTGAAACCGTGCAGTACTACTATCTTTCCTCCTATGTTAGTTCTCAACCTTTATAGCCAGATGAACCATATCTGCTAATTCTACATAATCCTGCAATTCTATGACATTTTGAATTTCCCTATTCAATCTAGCAAGAAACCTAACCATGGTAGCCTCTCTATCCTCCTCTACATTCGTCCTGATCATAGTAACTTCCATCTCCTTGAAATACTCATCCACACTTCGGCTTTCCTGCTTAAGAGTTTGCAATTTGTTGTGCAATTCACGATAGTAACACGCAGGCACAAACCGCTTCTTCATCACCTTCTTCATCTCTTCCCACGACTTAATAGGTGGTTCGCCATTCCTTCTTCGATTCAATATTAGTTAATCCCACCACACTATGGCATAATCCGAAAATTCAATGGCAGCAAGTTTCACTTTCTTTCTCCCACTATAGTTGTGACAATCAAACACCATCTCTACCTTCTTCTCCCACTCTAAGTACGCCTCGGGATCATTCTTCCCTTGGAAAGGAGGAATCTTCATCTTTATACTACTCAATTGATTATCCTCTCTATTCCTATCTCCTCTATCTTCCCAATCCCTAGTTCCTCTATTCCTACCATTATAACCTCTATAACTCCTGACAGAAGGTTCATCAAATTCATCATCCGACATTTCATCTCCACCCCTTTGTACTCTTCGAGAACAACTCTCCCTCTTATGCCCTTAGAAGACGTTTTTAGATTGCTCTAGTCTTTGCTCTACCGTCTCATGAATTTGTTCCATCCCCTCCTGAAACATCCTCTTCATCTCATCCCTCAATGCCTCAATCACTAACCTAGCATCAAACCTTCCCCTCTCACTTTCAAGAGAATGTTGCCTCAATATAGTTCCCGCAGAAAAACGTTAGCACGAACACAAATATATATATGATTAAGCCTCACGATAAACTCCCTTAGGTGTTTCGCTCTAAGGATGATATCACACAGTCACTCGTGTATTCTCACAGGCAATAATGATATCAATTCACCAATTCCTCTTCTCAATTCTCTTGGAACTAACCCAAACTACACCAATTCCCTTCCATAGAATTCAAAACAACTCTAGGCTTGAAATTTTCCTCTTTTTCTTTCCGATTTTTTTTTTGTTGCCTTTGTTAGTTGCTCTTGATCACGTTCCTCCTTTCTTTTGTCGTGATTCTTTTTTTTTTTTTTTTTGTAACAAATATTTGATAGGTGACACTACACTTTCAATAGACAAATTAACACTTTGAAATTGAGTACGAACAATTGATATGAATGATTGGAGTTAGGGCTTTGATGTTACCTTCCTCAAACCGAACTGATGTTTTAACAAGCTTAGGCCCTGATACCAAACTAATACGAACCACGCCAATGTGTGACGAAACCGAATACCAATACGTTCGGAAGTGCTACCCATTATGCCAAACAATCGAGTGGAAACCGCGACCCGTTGCCTATAAGTGAGACAAGAACTTTGGTATATTATGTAGACGCCACAATCAGGATGAAAGACCGATTGATAAGTCCGGATGAACACCATGGAAAAAAATCCGATACGTTCTAGAGTAGTTCTTTAAAGAACCAAGAGAGGAATTCTCTCAAAAGTGTTTTTTTCAAACTTCAATGTTGTATGTTATATGTTCCATCTGTTCTAAACCCTAGGAGCTTTATAGTAGGGTTTACAATTCGTAACAATAAAGGCCCAAAATGACATAACATCATTAAGTTGCGGAAAAATAACAAAACAGGGACTTAAAGGCCGGTGGCGTAGGAGTGAAGGCTAACGGCGTTGGAGTAAAGGCCGGCAGCATTGTAGCCGGCGTAAAGCATATACACGGCCAAGCCTTCTAGACGTGTATGTTTCTGTGGATATTCTTGACACCATACACAGCCGTGCCTTTGAACCATGTATGATTCTGTGTAACCTCCAGACTCACTACACGGTCGTGCCTTGTAAAGACACGCCCTCTTCAACCCATATCCATTATGACTTATACAAGAGCAAGGGCATTCCTATGGTTGTTCCAATCCATTCCGGCTTCATGATTGCTCCAATCCTTTCCGGCTTTGTGGACATCCTTTATCAACCCGTTAAGTGCTTCCTTGAATCATTTCGCTCGAGTTCTTGTGATCGGTCCAAGTGGCACTTCAAGAGGATCCACATTCCATCTTCTGGCTTGGCTCCCATCATGGATCTCATCAGAATAAATGACATAAAGTAAAATATGAGTAATTTGGATCATCATCCAAATCGGGTTCTGAAAATATCAACGGTGCTAGAAATTTTCTCATCATAAAGCCAAAACAAAATCCATTGAAACATCAGTCCAAGGTTCATTGGGTGCAAGTAAAGGCATGTAAAGACAATGTGGTTTGACTCTAGAGTTGGTTTTCTTACATGTGATGCACCTAGAGCAAACTCTTTTCACATCTCTTTTCATATGAGGTCAAATGAAATGTTCTTTCAGCACATCTAATGTCTTAGCAATACCAAAATGACCCATAAGACCTCTATGATGTGACTCAAGCACAAGTAATGATGAGATCCATGATGTGAGTCAAGCCGAAAGAAGGAATGTGGATCCTCTTGAAGTGCCGCCTGGACCGATCACAAGAAATCGAGCGAAACGATTCAAAGAAGCACTTAACGGGTTGATAAAGGATGTGAAACATTGAGCGAAGAACAGAGCAGTATGTGAAACAAGCCAACAAGGGTCGTTGACAAGCTGTCTTTGAACCTGGAGATTGGGTTTAGGTTCACATGCGCAAAGAGCGGTTTCTCGTGCAACGTCGTTCTAAATTACTTCCTAGAGGCGATGGACCATTTCAAGTTCTTGAGCGCATCAACGATAATGCATGCAAGATAGATTTGCCTGGTGAGTATCAAGTAAGTGCCACATTTAATGTTACTGATCTAAGTCCTTTTGATGTAGGTGATGATTTGAGAATAAATCCTTTTCAAGAGGAGGGGAATGATGAGATCCATGATGAGAGTCAAGTCAAAAGAAGGAATGTGGATCCTCTTGAAGTGTCGCCTGGACTGATCACAAGAAATCGAGCGAAACGATTCAAGGAAGCACTTAATGGGTTGATAAAGGATGTCTATGAAGCCGGAAAGGATTGGAGCAATCATGAAGTTGGAACGGATTGGAAGAACCATGGGAAGACCTTTGCTTTTGTACAAGTTACACCGGACATGGGATGAAGAGGGTGTGTATTTTCAAGGCACGGCCATGTAGGAATTTCAAGATTGCACAGAATCATACATGGCTAAAAGGCACGGCCGTGTAAGGAGACAAGAATTTCCACAAAATCATACACGGCCAAAGTACACGGTTGTGTATCCCCTGCCGGCCAACATGTTTTGTTTGTTATTTTTACGCACTTATTGAAGTGACGTCGTTTTGGACTTGTATTTTCACGAATTGTAACCCTAGTATAAAGCTCCTAGCATTTAGAATAGGTGAATAACATACATTTTAGAACATTGAAAACACTTTTGAGGGGCTCCTCTCTTGGTTCTTCAAGAACTAACTCAAACTTATCGAATTAATTTCCGTGGCGTTCACTCCGACTTATCAATCGGTCTTTCATCCCGATTGTGGCGTCTTCATATTATACCAAGGTTCTTGTTTCGCTTATAGACAACGGGTCGCGGTTTCCACTTTAGGTGTTTGGCATCTTAGGTAACGAGTTTCGAGCGTATTGGTATTGGGTTTCGTCACAGGTTGGCGTGGTTCGTATCAGTTAGGAATCCGATCAAACCGATCTCGTATTAGTTTGGTATCAGAGCTTAGGTTTTTCAAAACATCAAGTTCGGTTTGAGGAAGGTAACATCAAAACCCTAACTCCAATCGTTCATATCAATTTCATAGTATTAATTGTCTATTGAAAGTGTAGTATCTACTAGTTGATTTGTTACAAAAAAAAAAAAAGGAAGAATCACGACAAAAAAAAGAAGAAAAGAAACGAAAAGAGAAGAGAAACGTGATCAAAAGCAACAAGAAAGACAAAAAAAAAAAAAATCAGATAGAAAAAAAGAGGAAAATTTACGAACCCTAGACTTGTTTTGAATTCTATGGAAAGGAATTGGTGTAGTTTGGGTTAGTTCCAAGAGAATTGAGAAGTGGAGTTGGCGAGTTGATATCATCATTGTTTGTGAGAATACACGAGTGACTGTGTGATATCATCATTTGAGCGAAACATGTAAGGGAGTGTATCGTGAGGTTTAATTTTATATATATTTGTGTTAGTACTAATCTTTTCTGCAGGGATAATGTCGAGACAACATTCTCCTGAAGGTGAGAGGGGAAGGTTTGATGCTAGGTTAGTAATTGAGGTGTTGAGGAGTGAGATGAAGAGGATGTTCCAAGAGGGAATGGAACAAATTCATGAGACGGTAGAGCAAAGACTAGAGCAATCCACAAACGTATTCTAAGGGCGTAAGAGGGAGAGTCGTTCCAGGAGAATACTGAGGGGTGGAGTTGAAATGTCGGATGATGACTTTGATGAGCCTTCTGTCGGGAGTTATAGAGGTTATAGTGGTCGGAATAGAGGAACTAGGGATTGGGAAGATAGAGGAGATAGGAATAGAGGGGATGATCAATTGAGTAGCATAAAGATGAAGATTCCTCCTTTCCAAGGGAAGAATGATCCCGAGGCGTACTTAGAGTGGGAGAAGAAGGTAGAGATGGTGATTGATTGTCATAACTATAGTGGGAGAAAGAAAGTGAAACTTGCTGCCATTGAGTTTTCGGATTATGCTATAGTGTGGTGGAATCAACTAATGTTGAATAGAAGAAGGAATGGCGAGCCACCTATTGAGTCGTGGGAAGAGATGAAAAGGGTGATGAAGAATCGGTTTGTGCCTGCGTATTACTATCATGAATTGCACAACAAATTGCAAACTCTTAGGCAGGGAAGCCGAAGTGTGGATGAGTATTTCAAGGAGATGGAAGTTACAATGATCAGGGCGAATGTAGAGGAGGATAGAGAGGCTACCATGGCTAGGTTTCTTGCGAGATTAAATCGAGAAATTCAAAATGTTGTTGAATTGCAGCATTATGTAGAATTAGAAGATATGGTTCATATGGCTATAAAGGTTGAGAACCAACACAGGAGGAAAGGTTGTAGTAATGCTCGGTTTCAACAGGGTACTGGTTCATCCACCTGGAAGACCAACCAATGGAAAAAGGAAGAAAAGCCTTTACCCACTAAACCAAAAGGAGAGCAAAGGCAAGCGGGTTCTACTCCTGGTAATCAAGGTAACCCTGAATCTTCTACCTCTAGAAATCGTGACATTAGATGCTTTAAATGCCAAGGTAGAGGCCATATTGCTAGTCAATGTCCAAATAGGCGTGTGATGATTTTGTGTGATAATGGTGAGTATGAGACTGAAGGGGATAGTGAAGAAGAGGATATGCCTCCATTAGAGGATACTAGTGATGATGAGGAGCCTGCATTGGGAAGGTTAGTGGCAGTAGTGAAGCGAGCTTTGAATGTGCAGGTGAAGGAAGGAGAGGAGGTGCAAAGAGAGAATATATTTCATACTAGATGTTATCTAGGAGATCACATTTGTAGTTTGATCATTGATGGAGGGAGTTGCACCAATGTAGTCAGTAATTTTATTGTTGAGAGGCTGGGGCTCAAAACTGTTAGACACCCTAGTCCATATAAATTGCAGTGGTTGAATGGTAGTGGTGAGACTAAGGTGAGTAAGCAAGCCTTGATTGGTTTTCGCATTGGTAGGTATGTGGATGAGGTGCTATGTGATGTAGTGCCAATGCAAGCATGTCATGTGTTGTTGGGGAGGCCATGGCAATTTGATAGGAAGGTTATTCATGATGGCTTTTCTAACAAGTATACGCTTGTTCACCTGGGGAAAAGCTTTAATCTTAAACCTTTAACACCTAAATAGGTGTATGAGGACCAGTTGCAGCTACAATAGTCTTTTGCAAAACATAAGGTGAGTGAAAAGCAGAGGGAGAGTGAGAGAGCAAAAGACAATGAGAAAGAAAAAGAATACAAAGTCAAAAGGAAAAAGAGAGGAAGGCTAGAAAGAGTGTGAGAGACCAAGTTGAAGAGGGATCAACTTTAGTGGTGAGCAAAAAGGAGAGTGCAGCTTTGCAAAAGGAGAGTTGTGTGGTAAGAGCGAGTGTAGTAAGGAGAGCGTTAGTGATGAGGCAACCTATGTTGTTGCTGGTTTTTAAAGAACCATGTTTTGAGGACTTTTATTTGAAAATTTGTGGTTGTCTATTTTGATGATATTCTTATTTACAGCAAGAGTTTGGAAGATCATATGTCTCACTTGAGGGATGTTTTAGGAGTTCTTCAAAAGGAGCAATTATATGCTAACCTCAAGAAGTGCACTTTTTGCACAAACAAACTTGTGTTTCTTGGTTTTGTTGTTTGTGCGTAGGGAATACAGGTTGATGAAGAAAAGATTTGTGCGATCCAAGAATGGCCTAGTCCAACCAATGTAAGTAATGCGCGGAGTTTCCATGGACTAGTGAGCTTTTATAGGAGATTTGTGAAGGATTTCAGCACCATTGCAGCACCACTTACTGAGGTAATTAAGAAGAGCGTGGGGTTCAGATGGGAAGATCAACAAGAGAAGGCCTTTCAGACGCTTAAAAATAAGTTGACTCAGGCGCCATTACTTGCTTTACCTAACTTTGCTAAAACGTTTGAAATTGAGTGTGATGCTTCAGGATTAGGTATTGGAGTAGTGCTTATGCAGGAGAGAAGACTGATTGCATTCTTTAGCGAGAAGCTAAGTGGGGCAACCTTGAACTACGTTACTTACGACAAGGAGTTATATGCATTGGTTAGAGCCTTGGAGACTTGGCAACACTACCTTTGGCCAAAAGAGTTCATGATCCACACTGATCATGAATCTTTGAAGTACTTGAAGGGGCAACACAAGCTGAACAAAAGACATGCTCGTTAGGTGGAGTTCATCAAAACATTTCCATATGTCATCCACTACAAGCAAGGTAAAGAGAATGTTGTTGCTGATGCACTTTCTAGAAGGTATACCCTTATCTCTACTCTTAGTTCTAGACTGCTTGGTTTTGAGCACATTAAGGAATTATATGCTGCTGATCGAGATTTTTGTGAGGAGTATGTGCATTGTGAGAAGAGTGGGCATGGTAAATTTTATAAACATGAAGGATTCTTGTTTAGGGAGAGTAAACTATGCATTCCAATTTGTTCTTTAAGAGAATTACTAGTGAGGGAGTCTCATGGAAGAGGTTTAATGGGACATTTTGGAGTAGCTAAAACCTTAGGGGTATTACAGGAACACATCTATTGGCCTCACATGAAACGAGATGTTGAGAGGATTTGTGAGCGATGTGTCACGTGTAAGCAAGCGAAATCTAAAGTCCAACCTTAAGGGTTTTACACCCCACTTCCCATCCCTCATGCGTCGTGGGTAGATATTTCTATGGATTTTGTGTTAGGTTTACCCAGGTCTAGACATGGTCGAGATTCTATCCTTGTAGTTGTGGATAGATTCTCTAAGATGGCACATTTCATTCCTTGTCACAAAACGGATGATGCTTGTAATATTGCTAATTTATTCTTTAGGGAAGTTGTGAGATTGCATGGTATGCCTAAAGCAATCGTATCAGTTAGGAATCCGATCAAATCGATCTCGTATCAGTTTGGTATCGGACAGGGATGCTATGTTCTTGAGCTACTTTTGGAAGACCTTGTAGGTTAAGTTAGGAACTAAGTTATTGTTTTCTACTACTTGTCATCCACAGACTGATGGTCAAACTGAGGTAGTGAATCGAACTTTATTTACTTTGTTGAGGGCTGTAATTAAAAAGAATATTAAAAGTTGGGAGGATTGTTTGCCGCATGTTGAATTTGCCTATAACCGTACAGTGTATTCTGCTACTAAATTTACTCCTTTTGAAATTGTGTATGGTTTTAATCCACTAACTCCTTTGGATTTATCACCTTTGCCTATTTTTGAGTATGTTAATTTAGATGGCAAGAAGAAGGCCGGATTTGTTAAATAGATCCATGAGAAGGCAAGGCTAAACATTGAGCGAAGAACAGAGCAGTATGTGAAACAAGCCAACAAGGGTCGTCGACAAGCTACCTTTGAACCTAGAGATTGGGTTTAGGTTCACATGCGCAAAGAGCGGTTTCCCGTGCAGCGTCATTCTAAATTACTTCCTAGAGGCGATGGACCATTTCAAGTTCTTGAGCGCATCAACGATAATGCATACAAGATAGATTGGCTTGGTGAGTATCAAGTAAGTGCTACATTTAATGTTACTGATCTAAATCCTTTTGATGTAGGTGATGATTTGAGGGCAAATCCTTTTCAAGAGGAGGGGAATGATGAGATCCATGATGAGAGTCAAGCCGAAAGAAGGAATGTGGATCCTCTTGAAGTGCCGCCTGGACTGATCACAAGAAATCGAGCGAAACGATTCAAGGAAGCACTTAACGGGTTGATAAAGGATGTCCATGAAGCTGGAAAGGATTGGAGCAATCATGAAGTTGGAATGGATTGGAACAACCATGGGAAGACCCTTGCTCTTGTATAAGTTACATCGGACACGGGATGAAGAGGGCATGTATTTTCAAGGCACGGCCGTGTAGGAATTTCAAGATTGCACAGAATCATAAACGGCTAAAAGGCACGGCCGTACAAGAAGACATGAATTTCTACAGAATCATACACGGCCAAAGTACACGGTCGTGTATCCCCTGCCGGCCAACATGTTTTGTTTGTTATTTTTACGCACTTATTGAAGTGACGTCGTTTTGGACTTGTATTTTCACGAATTGTAACCCTAGTATAAAGCTCCTAAGGTTTAGAATAGGTGAATGACATGCATTTTAGAACATTGAAAACACTTTTGAGAGGCTCCTCTCTTAGTTCTTCAAGAACTAACTCGAACTTATCAGATTAATTTCCGTGGCGTTCACTCCGACTTATCAATCGATCTTTCATCCCAATTGTGGCGTCTTCATATTATACCAAGGTTCTTGTCTCGCTTATAGACAACGGGTCGCGGTTTCCACTTTAGGTGTTTGGCATCTTAGGTAACGAGTTCCGAGCGTATTGGTATTAGGTTTCATCACAGGTTGGCGTGGTTCGTATCAGTTAGGAATCCGATCAAACCGATCTCGTATTAAGGAACTCTTGCATTAAACACTTAGGAATGCATAACTTATTCTCCCTAAAAAGGAATCCATCATGCTTATAGAATCTATCAAATGCACCCTTTTCACCAGCATGAAAAATTAGAATCTTATATGTACAATTCCCTTACGTGTTTAAATCTAAGCAATTTAGCTCCAAGAATAGTGATAAGAGTATACCTACGAGATAGGGCATCTGCTACCACATTTTCCTTACCTTGTTTGTATTAGATCATATAAGGAAACATATTTATGAACTCAACCTATCTTGCATGTCTTTTGTTTAACTTGCCTTGAGCTTTCAAATGCTTCAAAGATTCATGATCCGTGTGAATACAAATTCTTTTGACCATAAGTAGTGCTGCCCTCGTCTCCAATGTACGTACTAACACATAGAGCTCCTTGTCATAAGTCAAGTACTTCAAAGCAGCTCCATTTAGCTTCTCACTATACACCAAAATATCATCAAAGTATATAACGGCAAATTTTCCAATGAATGCACGCAAAACATGGTTCATTAGTCTCATGAATGTATTAGGTGCATTAGTTAACCCAAATGGCATCACTAACCACTCATACAAACTTTGTTTTGTTTTGAAAGTTGTTTTCCATTCATTACCCTCTTTCATTCTAACTTATTGATAGCCACTCTTTAGATCTATTTTCGAAAATATCACAGATTCGTGCAATTCATCAAGCATAACATCCAAACGAGGTATAAGGTGTCGGACTTCACTATGATTTTGTTAATGGCTTGGCAATCAAAACACATGCGCCATGTCCCATCTTTCTTAGGCACCAACATTTACTGGAACTGCTCATAGGCTCATGCTTTCTCGAATATGTCCTTTAGCCATTAACTCTTCCACTTGCTGTTGTAGCTCCCTTGTCTCCATAGGATTTGCCTTATAAGCTGGTCGATTTGGAATCACCGCTCCAGGAACAAAGTCAATCTGATGCTCAATCCTTTGCTTTGGTGGTAAACCATTAAGTACTTCATCAGGAACGACGTCCTCATAATCCTACAAAAGAGAAAACACACAACTAGGCAAAGAAGTGTCAATGTTAGAATTCACAAACATAGCCTCCTTATATACAAACAAAATCATTGGTCTTCCAACCTTAAGTGCACTCTTGATCTCTCGTTCTCTTGCAAAGAAACTCATTATTTTCTCTTTTCCCTCACCTATAGCCGAGTACTTTTTCTTTTCTCTCCTAAAGGTTTTACTATCTCTCTTCTCACCACTCATATTTCTTTCAATTTCATTTTTCCTCTTCTCTTGTTTCTCGACTTCTACCTCACTTTCCTCACAAATGGCTTTTTTAAACCGTAGTTAATCCTCATACACCTGGCTTGGCATCATTGGCATCAATGTAACTTTCCTTCCATCCTTTACAAATGAGTATTGATTTTTATACCCATCATGAACGGCTCTCTTATCAAATTGCCAAGGCCTTCCAAGTAAAAGATGACCATTATACATAGGTACAACATCACAAAGGACCTTATCCATATATTTCCCGATTGAAAACATCACATGGACCTACTTATTCACCTTCACTTCTCCACATTCATTCAACCATTACAACTTATACGGCTTGGGATGTTTCACTGTGGACAAACCTAATTTATCAACAAGTATGTTACTTACTACATTAACACAGCTACCTCCGTCTATGATCAAACTACATACCCTATTTTGTACATGGTACCGAGTGTGAAAAATATTATCTTGCTGCATATTGTCATTCTCTTGTTTAACTTGCACATTCAAGGAATGCATAATGACTAATGACCTGCCTTTTATAACATATTCACAATTATTAGCATCTTCTAACTATGGCTTAGTATCACTTGCACAATCAAAGCCATCATCATCAGTTTCAATCTCCCCACCTTCATGCATGATCATCACTCTTTAATTTGGACATTGAGATGCTATATGCTTAGTCCCCAAACACTTAAAACATTTAATATCCTGATTTCTTAGAGTTTGAGATGATGAGTTACCTCTTTCCTTAACGGCTTGTGGGTGATTCTTCAAGTTCTCACCATCATAAGCCTTGAACCCAAGTTTCTCTTCCCTTTTCCCCCCTATCCACTTTCTATGGGAGTGGGAATTCGAGTAGTTATGGTTCCCAGCTTAAGTGATTTTCGCTTCTTTGAGTTGTCGCTCAACTTTCATGGCCATATACACCATGTAATCCAACTCCACATAGTGCTGTAATTCGAAGATGTTGGCGATGTCACGATTCAGTCCACACAAGAATCTAGCCATAGTAGCCTCACAGTCCTCCTCCACATTAGCTTAGATTAAGACTATTTCCAGCTCCTTATAATAGTCTTCAACACTCTTTGACCTTTGTTTAAGGCTTTGCAGCTTAAGGTGCTGATCTCGATAATAATGTGATAGGATAAATCGTCTTCTCATGGCAGCCTTCCTCTCCTCCCAATTGGCAATTGGTAGTTTACCATTCCTCTATTCGGATAAGATCAATTGGTCCCACCAAACAGTGGCATAATATGTAAATTCCACTACTGCAAGCTTCACTTTCTTCTCCTTAGAGTAATTGTGGTAATCAAAAACTAACTCAACCTTTCTCTCCCATTCAAGGTAGATGTCAGGATCATTCCTCCCTTAAAAAGGAGGGATTGTCATTTTGATACTCCTGATATTTCTATCAACTCTATCTTTGACTCTGTTATTGACATGGTCATTCCTGCATCAACCGTGCCTTTCCTCCTCTTCTTCTTCAGTAGATTTGTCTTGAGGTGCAACTAGTCGACATACTTGTCTCCGTATAGGAGGGATTCCTATAAGAGGTCTTGTTTGCAATTCATTGATTCACTCATCTTGTCTATCCATTTGGCCATTGATTTCTCCGAACACCATAGGCACGCACTCGAACTGTTGCTGCATAGCCCTCAAAAGAAAGGATTGATTAGGTTCATCCCCTTGATTATCATGTTCTAACATGATGATGATCTTGAAAGAAATTCAGTTAAGAAGTCCTTACACTCTCCCTCACATGTTTCCACTTAAAAAGTCTATCTATACTCGTGTTGCACACAGATTAATGGCTTTTACCCTCCATTATGCTCACCCACTCTCGCCTTTTACCACTCTTATTTTCCCATACCAAGTTCTTTAAGAACATAGAAATTGAAAAACCAGAGTATTCACTTGTAAAACTTAAACATCAATTCATATAATTAGCTGAAAAAGGGGCCAAGAAGATAGTGATCAAGAAAACGCAGACGGCAAGAAGAAAAAACACCATTAAAGTAATGCTTAATAGAAGAATAAATTCATTGTGGAGTATAGTATGGAAGGAATCAACTCGGGCTTTAATGAAAGTAGAAGACAACATAAGAGAATTTTTATTTCTTTTCTTTTTCTTTTTGTTTTAACTTTTGTTTGCTGATTTTCTTTTTTTTTAAAAAAAAAAATGACACTTAATAGAAATAGTAGAACAATATTATTCAAGAAATAAATGAAATTTCAACAAGGAATATGAAAGATAAAGGGTAATAACTTGATTGAGAATTAAATTAGCTTTGATACCAAAAATGATGAGAAATCGCACGAATTGAGTTGTGAGACCCAGCAACAAATAATCAATTTCCTGGACCACCTAAATCCCAATTTTTGAATAAAAAAAATTACTAACTTGTTATCTATGGAAACAAGAACCGGTAATATATATATATATATATATATATAAAGAAATTATTGACCTATTGCTTATAAGAGACAAGAACCAATAACATAAACTAAGCTTGAACCAACAAGGTCAAAACCCCGATTGCTTGTTCAAAAAGAACAGATATGAGAAATAACTCTTCAATTGAAAAATTCGACCATCCCCTCAATACAAGTTTTGATGCCCTATTTATAGAGTTCTAAGGCTAACTAATGAAAAAAAAAACCATCCACATACCCATCAATAACCTACTACCAAAGAAAATTAAATGTGCTCTTAACTATACTAATAACTATTTTATTGATGTAAGCAATTACCTCAATTATCTTCTAGAATCCCTAATTATTGTCTTGGCTGATTTGGGCTTCATTTTCTTAGGCTTGGATGACATTAATGAATTTGGGTTTAGCCCAGCTCAATGTCTCTAAAGTCTTTCCAAACTTGACCTCACTTTCAAAAATGATCTTCACAAAGCCTTACATAGCTTGCTTTATCTATTTTGCTTATTGATGTGCCTGATTCCACTTCCAAGCACAATCAAATGACTCAAGAAAACAAGTCTTAAATCTCATACAAAACCGATCCACCAAGGAAGCAATTCACGTGATACCTTTGTAGATTTTGATGGAAAATGTTGTTCAAATGATTTAATTATAATCTCTATTGGTAACATTAACCAAGTAACCACAATAAGGATTGAAATATCACGTGGAAATCAGATTAAAGAAAGCAATAAAACCATGAAATCCACTTTCCCTTTTAACTACAAATTCACGCCAACATTAAAAATGAAATATGTAATTCAAGTGCTCAATGAAACAATCAATCTTACAAGATTGTTGTCTACGAAATAAAACCACAAATATGTCTAAGAAAGATCAAATCTACCCTAGATATGACTCACTAGAGAAGAAATGAACATACAACAAAGTTGAATTGATATGACTCACAATTCGCCTTCGTTGCACTCGCTACAATTCCAATTCTTGGGTTGAAATTGATAAGAGTTTGGAACTAAGGAAAGAACCCTAATTCACTTGTGAAATGTGTTCTCAAATCTGTAAAAATTGGCCTCCCAAACCCTCTCTTAAGCAAGTATTTATACTTGCTACTCCTAGGGTTAAAAAGTGGTCAAAATTACAAGTTTACTACTTTTAAGGTAGTTAGCCTTGAATGAAAATTACAAGGAAATAAAAGTGTCCCAAAACCAAAATACAACCAAAATAGTTCATAAAAAAATTACAAGATACAAAATAACATAAGTCTTCATGATCCAATGCCTCGAAATAGAAAACAATCGCAGTAGATCTTTTATTGTCATCCTGAAAAATGTTCTGTGTCCAATAGGAGTTGTAGGACATATTGGCATCCCATGGAGAATTATCATTGTACCTGTAAGATTATTCTCAAATTTTTATTAGAAATAAAGACATAAGGTAAAATATGAGCAATTTAGATCATTGTCCAAATTAGGTTCTGAAAAGGTCGATAGTGTCAGAAATTTTCCCATCATCTCCTCGAGCTTCTGAAAGATTTTCCCTCAAATCTAGAGGATCGGTTGTGGAATTGAACCCTAATATCTCTGTCGTCCTGCTCTTCCGGCTAACCATGGTAGTGGATGGATTTCTGATTTGTTCCTAAAACCCCTGGACCTCAGATGGAGTCATCGGTAATAGAATTATGTGTAACTCGCCCATGTTGATCATGTAGGTATTTTCAAACCCATCATGTATCACCCGTCAATCATATAACTAAGGCCTACCCAATAGTAAATGGAATGCATGCATAGGGACTACATCACACATGATCTCATCAGGATAATTCTGCCCGACATTCACAGGAACCTTTGCCCTAAGGGTAACATGCATACTACCTCTATTATCCAGCCAATGCAAATGATAAGGATTAGGATGTGAGATAGTAGACAGTTGTAATTTGTCTACTAACGCAGCAGATATAACATTCGTGCAACTACCACTATCGATGATGAGTACACAAAGGTTACCTCCGATTCTACAAGAGGTGTGAAATATGTTCTCCCTCTAAACATCACTATTATCAGGAGATACAGATAAGGTCCTGCATAACACATTAAGGGATAGATATTTTCTTCCTGTATGCTCCTTAGGTACGTCTACAATCTAATGATCATAATAGTCCTATAGTGCTATTGGTAGATCTATAGGTTCAATCTGATCATGATCATCCTCAATATCCTCCCCAGTATCTTCCATAACAGTCATCACCCTCTTATTTGGACACTGTGCAGCCATATGCCCAAATCCCATGCATTGAAAGCATTTTATGTAGCGCGCTTTCCCACTAGTAGATCCGGGAACAGTCTGCCTCGTATCTGGGGCCATTACCTCTTTACCCTTCCTAGTGAGTAAATTTTCTCTCATAAAAGTTGGGGTAGTAGTGTCCACTGCCTTTATTCCCTCACCTACCACCTTTGTTCCCCCTGATCGACTGTCAACTGATATAGGTCTATTAACAGTACTGGGTCTACTACTCGGAGCCCTAAAGAAGTTGGACCTCCTTTGTCTCTTTACTTTTAAGGCCAACTGAATAACCTCATCAAGTGTATTATAGTGCTGCAGTTCAACAATACACGTTATTTCATATTTTAGACCTGAGACAAAACGTGCTACAGTTTGTTCTAGAGGCTCAATGGACCCACACCTAATCATAAGGGTCTCAAACACTTGCACATAATCATCCATTGTTTTGCTTCCCTGCCTCAATGTTTGCAGTTGCATAAACAGCTCCTGTTTGTAGTGCTCAAGAATGAACATTTTCCTCAGTAATCTTTTCATGTCCCTCTAGGTCTGAACCTCAACCTCTCCATCCCGATGCCTACTGATAATCAGATTCTTCCACCAAAGTGCAGCATACCTTACAAACTCAACAGCAGCCAATCGGACCCTGGTACTGTCATCGATCTCATAAAATTCAAAGACACCTTCAACCTTGTCCTCTCAGTCTAAATATTCATCTGTTGATCCCTTGCCATCATAGGATGGCATCTATAGTTTCACATATTCCAAGCCCTGAGGTGGCCTGACATCCCTATTCTGATTTGGGTTTGCCCCAAAATTATCATCCCTTTCTTCCCTGTATGGAAGATGCTCCTCACCCATCCTTCTATTCAAATTCCCATCTCCCATTAATTTATCTCGATGAGGATTCTGTGGAGCTACTCGAGGTGGTGCCGGCTGGTTTACCACTGGTGGTTGTGGTAATGTCATTCTATTAACTCTAGTTGCCAGTGTAGCAACTATGGTAGTAAGATCCTGCAGTTGTTCTTCTAAAGTTCTCCTACCTACCACATTACGACCCTAACCTCCACCAACCTGACTATTGGCTTCATCACCAATTCCCCCATTCACGCTGTCATTCGACATAGTTGTAGACTCCTGTATACTGATCCTGAAAAAACAATTTGAATCAAGGGCACACACTCCACTACTACACTTCCCTTAACACCACACAATAGCAACTACAAAAAGAAAAACAAACAAACTCACTTAACTTTACAATTATGTTATTGCAACTCACGTGTAGTACTCTTCTCCACAACACATCACTATAACACAGTGCAACAAATTTAACTTCCACAAGCCACTCCCACGGCAACACACAAGTGACAACAACAATAAATATGATTCACTTCCACGACAACAACATAAGTGGCAATAATAACAAGTATGCTTCCACTTTCCACGGCAAGGATGATAACAAAAACAAATATGTCACTTTCCACAAATGTATTCCGAATTCCTCAATTGGTAGCAACTTCAATTTGAAATTCAAACCACTTCACTAATTGCAAGCCTTCTTCAATTGGTAAGTAATGAATTCAAATTCAAATAGCACTCATTAACTCCCACAACATAATGGAATGTGTTTGAATTCAAATAGAATCCTTACTAATCAAACTCAATGCAAATCTGTAAATTGCACTTCTCCAATTCAGAATTACACAATGGAAGTCACAACAACAACCTACACATCCTCCATCACACCACAACTAGTTACGACAAGAATTGGTGAGTTTTCAAGTTCAAAAGTTGTTGAATTAAACAACACTTCTATGCTTTTGCCCTTCGATGAAAATTATTAATCATAAGATGATACAACAACCTTCCCAATCCAACTCCAACAAGCAACAAATCAAAATTCAAACCAAGGTAATTTTGCAAGTCACAAACTACACAACACTATTATGGTTCACAATTTGATTAACCCTAATTGAAGATGAATGTCACGAAATCAAACACAATCAATCCCTTCTCTCAACATGTGCTCTGATACCAAAAAGATGATGTGCCTAATTCCACTTCCAAGCACAATCAAATGACTTAAGAAAACAAGTCTCAAGTCTCATACAAAACCGGTCCACCAAGAAAGCAATTCACATGACACCTTTGTAGATTTTGATGGAAAATGTTGTTCAAATGATTTAATTATAATCTCTATTGGTAACATTAACCAAGTAACCACAATAAGGATTGAAATATCACATGGAAATCAGATCAAAGAAAGCAATAAAACCATGAAATCCACTTTCCCTTTCAACCACAAATTCACGCCAACACTAAAAATGAAATATGTAATTCAATTGCTCAAGGAAACAATCAATCTTACAAGATTGTAGTCCACAAAATAAAACCACAAATATGTCCAAGAAAGATCCAAATCTACCCTAGATATGACTCACTAGAGAAGAAATGAACATACAACAAAGTTGAATTGATATAACTCACAATTCACCTTTATCGCACTCGCCATAATTCAAATTCTTTGGTTGAAATTGATAAGAGTTTGGAACTTAGGAAAGAACCCTAATTCTCTTAAAAGTTTTTTTCAAACTTGTATGTTGGATGTTTTATGTTCCATCTGTTATAAACCCTAGGAGCTTTATAGTAGGGTTTACAATTCATAACAATAAAGGCCCAAAATGACATAACATCATTAAGTTGTGGAAAAATAACAAAACAGGGTGATGGACGATCTGACCGCTCTAACAAGTTTAATGCTCTACTCAATTCTAGCTTACGATCAGTTCTCAGGCAAGTGTACCTATCGACTAGCAGTATAGCATAGGAGTATAGGTATCGATCCCACGAAGACTTATAAGTACTAGTACTAACGATTCTCCTACTATTTAACTTCTCACTATTGATGATCTCAACTATCCTAATTGTTGCTTAAATCTGAAAGAAACAAATAAAATGAACAAAGTAAATGTATTCAAACACTCCCTTAATTAATTCAATGATTTAAACATACCTTGCCCAAGATCCACCCCTAATTCTCATGCAGCTTTTATTTAATTCCAAACTATCCAATGATTAATACCCAATCTCTGATCTGCGGAGTTTCTTACACTAGATTAGAGTCTTTCTCAAGATCAATAATCTCTAATCCTAATTAAGCCAATTAAGATCTCTCTTCAATTAACATAATCGAGTTTGCAATAAAATCCTAGGACTCTCAATTGAACCAGACCACAATGACCTTGTTCAATACAGAAAACCTCCTATAACCTATCTCTAGGATTACCAGGGGTCTTTTTATCCATGCCAGATCCACTCTATTAAAAGATTTCTCAATCTTAATAACAGAGATTTAATCCCATCCTAATACTGCGCACATATCAAGATGAACAAACTATAATTGCAACATGAATAAACTCAAAGAGTATAATTAATTATTGAACATCAATAATTCCGTCACATGACAATCAGGGGTTTCTCAAGGGAACAGGGATGAAACAATTAGCCACTCATGAATCTAATACGAAGAGCAAAACATAAAATAATTGAGTCCATAAAGAAAATTCAAACACGAAATATCTTGGCTTCAAATCCGAAACTATTCTGGTAATAGCTTCTGGCAACAGCTTCTCTTCTCTAGGGTTTCTCTTGTGCCGCCTCCTCCTCTCTCTCCTTAGGGTTGTTCTATTTATACTTCTTAAGGCATGGCCGAGCGTCTTCAGCTAGAAAGATACGACTGTATCTTTCCTTTTCCAAGTGAATCTCGTCAAGTGAATAACAGTCGCCTAGCACGCCTAACAGCACGGTCAGATTTCAAACCGTGTCTTCCTCTGGTCGAAAATATGTAACTCCTCAATCTTGCTCAGTGTTTGGCACGGCTAGGAACACAGCTAGAAGCACGGCTAGATTATAACCCGTGCCAAGTTCTGGAGCTTTCTACGTCTTCACAGCGTCTGCCACGGTTTCAAGCACACCCATATCACAAGCCGTGCTTCCTTTCCAAGTGACGCTTTCATCTTCAGATGTGCCCACGGTTCATGACACGGTCGTGGCTTTCCTTGTGTTGTCCATGAGTAACTTTAACTTGATCTTTTAAGCTTCAATTATGCTCCTTTTGTGATCTTTCTCCTTCTCTTTGGTATTATACCCTGAAACATATATATTTATCTGTTAAGTACCGAATCCACATTGATTTTATTCAAAAGACTATACAAATTCATCATTAATGCCCATGATTTATAAGGGTTAATTTACTCTTATCAAATTTCCCCTCACTTAAGGTTTTGCTTGTCCTCAAGCAAACACGGATTAAGAAAACCCAAAGGACCAGTTCTCATAAGTTCCTGCAATCAAGAAGATATTTCAGCATCATCGATTTCATGCTACATCTCAATCATTGATAATCTTTACTCAATCTTACCGTTAGTTGTATACAAAATACAAATACTAAAATTCCCAAAGCTAATCCAAGTGAATCAAACTTTTACCCTTATCATTTAAACTAAAATTCCCAAAGTCAGAATTGCCATAAGATCAAGACTAGTAAAATAAAGTATACCATCCTTTTAACCACTATTGTAAGCAACACAACAAGGACTAAAGGCATGTTGTATCCACTTGTCTCCTAGCTCTTCCTTTCTGTTTCATCCAATTCTTAAGTTGATCTTAAGAGTTTACCATTAAAGCACTTAACTAAGTTAACCGACCCATGTAACAAACTTTCGATCGATAATCCTGAGTTCATCACTCGAGTTAACAGACGTTATTCCCTCAGCATAGAAGGTGTCCCTCGGATTTACTTATTCGAGTCTAATTAACTCATTTACTTAATTAATTAATTAAGAAGGTTTCCTTGGTCAGTAAGTCCCAGACCAGGCGATCTTAGGCTACTAGGTTTTAAAAATACCCCTTTGAACCTCTACCATCTCAATCAATCAACTATCATTTATATAAGCTCTTTTAAGTTCATTTTTCTCAGACTTTTCTCATGACCCTTGTAGCGAGCTTTCAGCCATTGATCCCAAGTTCGTCACCCGAGTTAATAGATGTTATTCCCTAAAAAAGGCATCCCCCGGGCTTAATTACTCAAGTCTATGAGGCCCACTTCTGAACTTTTTTTTTTTTTTTTCAGAAATCACCAAGTTACAAGTATCATTTACGCCTTCACTCCAAGTTATATAGCTTACCTACTGGGCAAAAAGAAGAGCATACTAAATTCACTAGTGACCTTAATCCAGTCTCACTTCCCGAAAGTAAAGGTTAAATAACAAGTAAGTTTACTTCACTTGGATTTCATCTTGTAATTTTAGCAACGTATCTCTAATACATAATAAGAGAGTAAAAATTGTGAAAGATTTTTCACGGGGGTATAAACAAATTTCAGCAGTCCTTGATTGTCAAAAGTCATCATCGATGATACCTTAATTAAGAGGAAATTACATTTTTGATTGCACAACCCTTGTATCTTAGTTTCGTTTTCTTAACCCCCTTCCCCACACTTATAATAGACATTGTCCCCAATGTCCTCATGAAATGCATAAAGGGAAGCAAAGAATAAAAGCAAAAAGAAAACAAAAGGAAAACCAAAAACTTCCCTGACTTCTCTTACAACGCGGATCTTTAACAGAAAGTCAAGCGACGCACAAGTAGAGTCATGAGAACCTCTGCTAAACGTAATGGGTCGGTGTACTTTGAAAGCCTGTATCTCACAACAACAACAACAAAACAACAAAGAAAACAAAACAAAATGAAAGAAACTCATAATCGACTGAACATAAAGCTAACTATCATTAGCATTTTCTATTTCAAACATTAGTGGTTGGTCAGTTTTCTAGAATCAGACAAATCAGGACAGTAAAAACAAAAGTAAGGCGGCTATTCTATACAATGGTCCAAATCTCCCGGGTTTAACTTCCATCGATTCACTTGCGAAATCAGCTGCTGAAGTCATCATCCGATGGCAATGGTACAGTGCCCGATTGGCAAGGAGAATCAGATCCAATCACCTCATTATTCTCACCAATATGGGATAAACAAGTGACTAAATAACTCTTCAAGCCCTTCACCCGCTTTGACTGCCTGGCTTGTTCTCTTTTAATTTCTTCCAAATCTGCAGTCAATCTCTTTACTGAATCTGCTAGCTCCTGATTTGGTTCGGCCTGCTCTCGAGCTTGCTCTTGAGCTCGCTCTTGCTCCTCACCCTGCTCGGGTTCTATCTCCGGCTCTCGTTGTTCGGCAGACACATCCGGTATGCGAAACCTCCACCTCCGTAAAACACTCTCGGGGAGAGAGGTGCTCCTTCCACAACTGTCCCTGGGAACCCGGGTTGGAAAAAAACCATAATTTTTCAGAATACGAGTAATCCAAGAGCCGACAAAAACCTTGTGGTGCCCCAGATCGCATTGTTTTTTCAAACACCAAACAGCTGCTAATCCGACATTAACCCGAGTACCCGTAATCATACTCCACAGCTGGTACAGGTCCGAAGCATTCACAACCCCTTGAGAATCACCTCTACCAGTGGTTCAACGGGCTTGAATGTAATGGAGTACACGCACGGCAGGATCCCTTAAATGGCTCCCCTTAGATTTGGAAGGGTCATATCTACCATTTCCCATACTATTCCACACTCCATGCTGCAGTAGGCCCCTAGGAAAGGCATCTAGAAGCTGCGCAAATTCATTGGAGTCGATAAACTCATCGTCGTAAATACCCAAGCACTTGATGAAGTCTCTCATTTCAACACGGTGATAACTCCTTTGGCAGTAGAAGGAGACTACGTTATCAAGTTGGGTATGCCGGCCAAAACTAAGCTTGAATGTAGCGACAAAATCATAACTTAGCGAAGAATACACGTCCTCCTCAATGCTCAAAAGTGCTCTCCAAGCGGGATCGTTCAAGAAATGATCAAATCGTTCCACTAACCCATACCTAGCTAGCACTTCCCAATCAACTACTACATTAGGCATAAATACCTTCTTTTCTCGCACTATATCATACTTACCTTCGTCCTCCCTCCGCAAGTTAGGAGGGTAGCGTCGCGTGGTCCTAGAGGAACCACCAGCTGAACGAGGTTGAGCATTTTTACGCGCCAAGGTCTTAGTCCTAGGCATCTTGACTATACCACGCTTGAGAAATCTGTAAAGAGTGATGAATGATGTTCTTCAATAGAGAGGGAAGAAAAAGAACGAAGATGCAGGGAGAGGTAATGTGGGAATGAGGAGAGAAATGAAGGGCAAGTTGTTTTATGTCTGGAAACGTGCGAACCCTGAAAGGTTATTGACGACACGGCCTCAAAACTAGGCGTGTTATAAGCCGCGCCATACACTGCTCTATATAAAAGAACATGAAAAGCCTTACCTTCTGGCACGGCTTGTGACTTGGCCGTGCCTTTAACCGTACTATCCACTGTTCTATATAAAAGAACTTGGAAAAATCTTACCTTGTAGCACGGCTTGTGGCACGGCGTGTGACTTGGCCGTGCTTGTAACCTTGTTATCCACTGCTCTGAAACACCTTTCACAAATGCCCGTACCCTTTGGTGTGGCTTAGACCATATCGTACCCTCTATGTTAAAGTCTTACCTGCAAAACTACCACTCACAAATGTAATGATGATGACAGTAAAAAAGAAAAGAAAAACTAACCTAGTAGATGCATGGGTTACCTCCCAGCCAGCGCTTTTTTTTAATGTCGTTAGCTCGACCTAAGGAATAAACGATGAACTTAACCAGGATCTTCTATAGAGGCTTCAATCTGGTAAAATCTCCTGCATCAATATTCTCCCTCTCTGGTTTTATCCCAAGTTCATTCTTGCCATCAAGATGAGTCAACATTTCTTGTATTGCACAATCTTCTGTCCCTTCAATATTGCATACTCTCAAACTCAACTCTAATGGATCCTTGCATAAGATATCTTCCACAACGGTATCAGTTACATCAATTGCATAACAAGTGTCATAAGAATCTACCGATTTCTTCATCACAGCTGGGATTTGTATCACTAACTCGTCTCCCCCAATGCGCAGCACTAATCGGCCCTCAGCCACATCAATGATTGCTCGGGCTGTGGCTAAAAAGGGACGTCCCAAGATCAGAGGAACTTCAGTGTCGACATCCATGTCCAGGATCACAAAATCAACCGGGAATATGAAAGTTTCTACTTTTACTAACACATCTTCAATAACGCCTCTAAGAAACTTCACTGATCGATCTTCCAATTGAAGGCTCATCCGTGTAGGCTTTGGCTCCCCTAATCCTAGCTTTTGGAAGAGAGAATATGGCATCAAGTTTATGCTAGCTCCTATATCTGCTAATGCTTTTTCTATGGGTAAATTTCCAATGAAACATGGTATGGTGAAACTCCCTGGATCTTTCAATTTCTTTGGAAGTTTGTTTAGTAAAATCGCAGAACAATTTGCACCAATTGTTGCAGTAGAGATCTCTTCCATCTTCTTCTTATTAGATAGTAAATCTTTCAAGAACTTGGCATACCGGGGCATATGAGAAAGGGCTTCCACAAGTGGTAAGTTGATATGTAACTGTTTGAACACATCCAAAAACTTACCGAAATGTTCATGATCCTTGTCGTTCCGCAGCCTAGAAGGATATGGCAATGGGGCTTTATAGGGCTGGACGATAGGTGTCTTCTCAGCTTCCAAGTCTTTTGTTCTTTCCTCTATAACTCTGCCCTTTTCCACTTTATTAGTGCTTTCGCCTTTATCAACAGTCTCATTTCCCTTCCTACTAATAGAGGTTTCCCCACACTTGTCTGATTTCACTTCCTTTCCACTCCTAAGAGTTACTGCCTTCACGTGTTCCCTTGGGTTGGTCTCTGTATTTCCAGGAAGAGACCCTTGTGGTCGCTCAGCAAGCGCTTTAGAGATCTGCCCCATCTGGTTTTCTAAGTTGTGGATTGAGGCTTCATGATTTCTTAAAGCGGCCTCAGTGGATTGATGGCGTTGCTCCGACGCTTGAATGAACTTCACAATCATATCCTCAAGGTTGGATTTCTTTTCTTGGAAGGGAGGTGGAGCTGGTCTATGGAATCCTGGAGCGGGTGCATTACCCCTTTGAGATTGCTGATTACTCCAGGAGAAATTGGGATGATTACGCCATCCTGGATTATATGTGTTGATATAGGGATTGTTCTGTGATCTTGTGGGATTTCCCATATACTCAACACGCTCTGTCACTTCAGACACCGCATTGTTGGAATGAGATTCAATTGAGCAGTATTGGGATGATTGAGATACAGCCATCCCCTCAACTTTTGAAGCGAGCGCATCCACTTTTGCTACAATTGATGTGATCAAATCGACCTCATAAATGCCCGCTACCCTGTGCTTTTGCCTACCATGGCTCCATTGGTGATTATTTTTGGCTATGTTCTCAAACAAACTCAATGACTCCTCCGGCGTTTTCACATTCAAAGTACCCCCAGCCGCAGCATCAATTATCTGCCGAGTTGCATAGTCAAGCCCGTTATAGAAGGTGGAAATTTGCAGCTAATTAGGCATTTGGTGATGTGGACACCGCCTAAGAAGATCCTTGAATCTGATCTATGCTTCATGTAGGGGCTCGTGATCTAGTTGGCTGAATGATGTGATATCATTTCTCAACTTGGCAGTTTTCGATGGTGGGAAATAATAGTCCAGGAAAGTCTCCGCCATCTGGGTCTAAGTGGTTATGGAATCCTGGTTTAGTGAACTAAACCACTGCCTTGCTTTCCCCTGGAGAGTAAAAGGGAAAAGTCGCAATTTCAGTGCTTCCTCAGATACTCCATTTTGCTTGACAGTTGCACAAATATCCAAGAACATCTGAATGTGCACATGAGGATCCTCGTCAGACAAACCGTCAAACTGGCATTGGTTGTGAATCATATGCATTGTAGAGGCCTTGATTTCGAAGTTGTTGGCTTCTATTGCTAGTTACACAATACACGACCCAATGCTGCTCAGAGTAGGACGAGCGTATTCAACCATCGTTCTTCGTTCATCTGCCATTGGCCTGGTTTCTCTCAATCGCCTTCTAAAGGTTTGGTCAATTTCAGGATCAAAGTCAAGAAGCTTAGATGAAGAGCTCCTTGTCATAAACCGCGACAGACAAACTATGAACTTAGTTTCCTCAACAAATTTGAATGGAAGCATGAATGAAGTTAATGTAAAAAAATAAAATAAAATAAAATAAAATTATAGTTAAAGTAGTAGGTGTCAAGTTTTCCTAATATTATAAGTCCCCGGCAACAGCGCCAACAACTTGATGGACGATCTGACCGCTCTAACAAGTTTAACCCTCTACTCAATTCTAGCTTACGATCAGTTCTTAGGCAAGTGTACCTATCGACTAGCAGTATAGCATAGGAGTACAGGTATCGATCCCACGAAGACTTATAAGTACTAGTACTAACGATTCTCCTACTATTTAACTTCTCACTATTGATGATCTCAACTATCCTAATTATTGCTTAAATCTGAAAGAAACAAATAAAATGAACAAAGTAAATGTATTCAAACACTCCTTTAATTAATTCAATGATTTAAACATACCCTGCCCAAGATCCACCCCTAATTCTCATGCAACTTTTATTCAATTCCAAACCATCCAATGATTAATACCCAATCTCTGATCTGCGGAGTTTCTTACACTAGATTAGAGTCTTTCTCAAGATCAATAATCTCTAATCCTAATTAAGCCAATTAAGATCTCTCTTCAATTAACATAATCAAGATTGCAATAAAATCCTAGGACTCTCAATTGAACCAGACCACAATGACCTTGTTCAATATAGAAAACCTCTTATAACCTATCTCTAGGATTACAAGGGGTCTTTTTATCCATGCTAGATCCACTCTATTAAACGATTTCTCAATCTTAATAACAAAGATATAATCCCATCCTAATACTGCACACATATCAAGATGATCAAACTATAATTGCAACATGAATAAACTCAAAGAGTAGAATTAATTATTGAACATCAATAATTCCGTCACATGACAATCAGGGATTTCTCAAGGGAACATGGATGAAATAATTAGCCACTCATGAATCTAATACGAAGAGCAAAACATAAAATAATTGAGTCCATAAAGAAAATTCAAACACGAAATATCTTGGCTTCAAATCCGAAACTATTCTGGCAACAGCTTCTCTTCTCTAGGGTTTCTCTTGTGCCGCCTCCTCCTCTCTCTCCTTAGGGTTGTTCTATTTATACTTCTTAAGGCATGGCCGAGCGTCTTCAGCCGAAAAGATACGATTGTATCTTTCCTTTCCCAAGTGAATCTCGTCAAGTGAATAACAGTCGCCTGGCACGCCTAACAGCACGACCAGATTTCAAACCGTGTCTTCCTCTGGTCGAAAATATGTAACTCCTCAATCTTGCTTAGTGTTTGGCACGGCTAGGAACACAGCTAGGAACACGGCTAGCAACACGGCTAGAAGCACGACTAGATTATAACCGGTGCCAAGTTCTGGAGCTTTCCACGTCTTCACAGCGTCTGCCACGATTTCAAGCACACCCATATCACAAGCCGTGCTTCCTTTCCAAGTGACACTTTCATCTTCAGATGTGCCCATGGTTCATGACACGGCCATGGCTTTCCTTGTGTTGTCCATGAGTAACTTTAACTTGATCTTTTAAGCTTCAATTATGCTCCTTTTGTGATCTTTCTCCTTCTCTTTGGTATTATACCCTGAAACATATATATTTATCTGTTAAGTACCGAATCCACATTGATTTTATTCAAAAGACTATACAAATTCATCATTAATGCCCATGATTTATAGGGGTTAATTTACTCTTATCACAGGGACTTAAAGGCTGGCGGCGTAGGAGTGAAGGTCGACGGCGTTAGAGTAAAGGCCGGTGGCGTTGGAGCCGACGTAGAGCATATACACAGCCGTGCCTTCTAGACGTGCTTGTTTCTACGGATATTCTTGACACCATACACGGCTTTGCCTTTGAACCATATATATGACCGTGTATGTTTCTGTGGAACCTCCAGACTCACTACACGGCCGTGCCTTGTAAAGACACGCCCTTTTCAACCCGTATCCATTATGACTTGTACAAGAGCAAGGGCATTCTCATGGTTGTTCCAATCCATTCCAGCTTCATGATTGCTCCAATCCTTTCCGGCTTCGTGGACATCCTTCATCAACCCGTTAAGTGCTTCCTTGAATCGTTTCGCTCGAGTTCTTGTGATCGGTCCAAGCGGCACTTCAAGAGGATCCGCATTCCATCTTCTGGCTTGGCTCCTATCATGGCTTTCATCATTCCCCTCCTCTTGAAAAGGATTTGTCCTAAAATCATCGCCTACATCAAAAGGACTCAGATTAGTAACATTAAACGTAGCACTTACTTGATACTCACCTGGCAAATCTATCTTGTATGCATTATCATTGATGCGTTCAAGAATTTGAAATGGTCCATCGCCTCTAGGAAGTAATTTATATTGATGCTGCACAGCAAACCACTCTTTGCGCATGTGAACCCAAACCCAGTCTCCAGGTTCAAAGACAGCTTGTCGACAACCCTTGTTGGCTTGTTTCACATACTGCTCTATTCTTCGCTCAATGTTTAGCCTTGCCTTCTCATGGATCTGTTTAACAAATTCTGCTTTCTTCTTACCATCTAGATTAACATACTTAGAAATAGGCAGAGGTGATAAATCCAAAGGAGTTAGTAGATTAAAACCATACACAATTTCAAAAGGAGTAAAATTAGTAGCAGAATGCATTATACGATTATAAGCAAATTCAACATGTGGCAAACAATCCTCCCAACTTTTAATGTTCTTTTTAATGACAGCCCTCAACAAAGTAGATAAAGTTCAATTTACTACCTCAGTTTGACCATCAGTCTGTGGATGACAAGAAGTAGAGAACAATAACATAGTTCCTAACTTAGCCCACAGGGTCTTCCAGAAGTAGCTCAAGAACTTAGCATCTCTATCCGATACGATTGTTTTAGGCATACCATGCAATCTCACAACTTCCCTAAAGAACAAATCAGCAATATTGCAAGCATCATCTGTTTTGTAACAAGGAATGAAATGTGCCATCTTAGAAAATCTATCCACGACTACAAAAATAGAATCTCGACCATGCCTAAACCTGGGTAATCCTAACACAAAATCCATGGAAATGTTTATCCAAGGCTCATGAGGAATGACACTAGATCCATGTAACCCATCTAATAAGTCATCTAAGCAAGGAATGGGATGACAATACTTTACTGTGATGTTGTTGATGGCGCGGCAGTCAACACACATTCTCCATGACCCATCCTTCTTAGGCACCAAAATCACAGGCACTACACATGGGCTCATGCTTTCTCTCACGTACCCTTTCTCCATTAATTCATTGACCTGCCTTTGGAGTTCCTTTGTCTCCTCTGGATTGCACCTATAAGCCGGTTTGTTTGGAATAGAAGCTCTAGGTACAAGGTCAATCTTGTGCTCAATACCACGAATAGGTGGTAAACCCTTTGGAATCTCCTCAGGGAAGACATCTTCAAAGTTCTGCACAATAGACACAACCACACTAGGCAAAGTGTTAAATAGTTCATTAGTATTCAAACAAGTTTCTTTAAAAACCAGCAACAACATAGGTTGCTTCATCACTAACGCTCTCCTCACTACACTCACTCTTGCCACACAACTCTCCTTTTGTAAGGCTGCACTCTCCTTTTCACTCACCACCAAAGTTGATCCCCCTTCAACTTAGTCTCTTACACTCTTTCAAGCCTTCCTCTCTTTTTCCTTTTGATATCGACTTTTGTATTCCTTTTCTTTCTCGCTGTCTTTTGCTCTCTCACTCTCCCTCTGTTTTTCACTCACCTTATATTTTGCAAACGACCGTTGTAGCTCCAACTGATCCTCATACACCTGTTTAGGTGTTGACGGTTTAAGATTAAAGCTTTTTCCCTGGTGAACAAGCGTATACTTGTTAGAAAAGCCATCATGAACAACCTTCCTATCAAACTGCCATGGCCTCCCCAACAACACATGACACGCTTGCATCGACACTACATCACAAAACACCTCATCCTCATACCTACCGGTGCGAAAAGCAATCAAGGCTTGCTTACTCACCTTAGTCTCGCCATTATAATTTAGCCACTGCAATTTATATGGACTAGGGTGTTTAGCAGTCTTGAGTCCCCGCCTCTCAACAATAAAATTACTCACCACATTAGTGCAACTTCCTCCATCAATGATCAAATTGCAAATATGATCACCTAGATAACATCTAGTATGAAAGATATTCTCTCTTTACACCTCCTCTTCTTCCTTCACCTGCACATTCAAAGCTCGCTTCACTACTGCCACTAACTTCCCTACTGCAGGCTCCTCATCATCACTAGCGTCCTCTAGTGGAGGTATATCATCCCCTTCGCTATCCCCCTCAGTCTCATACTCACCATCATCACGCAGAATCATAACACGCCTATTCGGACATTGACTAGCAATATGACCTCTACCTTAGCATTTAAAACATCTAATGTCATGATTTCTAGGAGTAGAAGAATCAGGTTTACCTTGGTTACCAGGAGTAGAACCCGCTTGCCTCTGCTCTCCTTTCGGTTTGGTAGGTAAAGGCTTTTCTTCCTTCTTCCATTGGTTAGTCTTCGAAGTGGATGAACCAGCACCCTGTTGAAACCGTGCAGTACTACTACCTTTCCTCCTGTATTGGTTCTCTACCTTTATAGCCATATGAACCATATCTTCCAATTCTACATAATGCTGCAATTCTACGACATTTTGAATTTCTCAATTCAATCCAGCACAAAGCCTAGTCATGGTAGCCTCTCTATCCTCGTCTACATTCGCTTTAATCATAGTAACTTCCATCTCCTTGAAATACTCATCCACACTTCGGCTTCCCTACTTAAGAGTTTGCAATTTGTTGTGCAATTCACAATAGTAATACACAGGCACAAACCGCTTCTTCATCACCCTCTTCATCTCTTCCCATGACTCAATAGGTGGTTCGCCATTCCTTCTTCTATTCAACATTAGTTGATCCCACCATACTATGGCATAATCCAAAAATTCAATGGTAGTAAGTTTCACTTTCTTTCTCCCACTGTAGTTGTGACAATCAAACACCATTTCTACCTTCTTCTCCCACTCTAAGTACACCTCGGGATCATTCTTCCCTTGGAAAGGAGGAATCTTCATCTTTATACTACTCAATTGATTATCCTCTCTATTCCTATCTCCTCTATCTTCCTAATCCCTAGTTTCTCTATTCCTACCACTATAACCTCTATAACTCTCGACAGAAGGTTCATCAAATTCATCATCCGACATTTCATCTCCACCCCTTTGTACTCTCCTAGAACGACTCTCCCTCTTACGCTCTTGGAAGACGTTTTTAGATTGCTCTAGTCTTTGCTCTACCGTCTCATGAATTTGTTCCATCCCCTCCTAAAACATCCTCTTCATCTCACCCCTCAACGCCTCAATCACTAACCGAGCATCAAACCTTCCCCTCTCACTTTCAGGAGAATGTTGCCTCGACATAGTTCCCGCAGAAAAAAATTAGTACTAACACAAATATATATATATGATTAAGCCTCGCGATATACTGCCTTACGTGTTTCGCTCCAAGGATGATATCAGACAGTCACTCATGTATTCTCACAAGCAATAATGATATCAATTCACAAATTCCTCTTCTCAATTCTCTTGGAACTAACCCAAACTACACCAATTCCCTTCCGTAGAATTCAAAACAACTTTGGGGCTCGAAATTTTCCTCTTTTTCTTTCCAATTTTTTTATTTCGTTGCCTTTGTTTGTTGCTCTTGATCACGTTCCCCTTTTTTTTTTCGTGATTCTCTTTTTTTTTTTTGTTCTTTTGTAACAAACGTGAATAGTAGGTACTACACTTTCAATAGACAATTAACACTATGAAATTGAGTACGAACAATTGATATGAACGATTGGAGTTAAGGTTTTGATGTTACCTTCTTGAAACTGAACTGATGTTTTAACAAACCTCGGCTCTGATACCAAACTGATATGAACCACGCCCACGTGTGACGAAACCCAATACCAATACGTTTAGAATTGCTACCCAAGATGCCAAACAATCGAGTGGAAACCGCGACCCATTGCCTATAAGTGAGGCAAGAACCTTGGTATATTATGTAGACGCCACAATCGGGATGAAAGATTGATTGATAAGTCGGGATGAACGCCACAGAAGAAAATCCGATAAGTTTTAGAGTAGTTCTTTAAAGAACCAAGAGAGGAATTCTCTCAAAAGTGTTTTTTAAAACTTGTATGTTGTATGTTTTATGTTCCATCTATTCTAAACCCTAGGAGCTTTATAGTAGGGTTTACAATTCGTAACAATAAAGGCCCAAAACGACATAACATCATTAAGTTGCGAAAAAATAACAATACAGGGACTTAAAGGCCAGCGGCGTAGGAGTGAAGGCCAGCGGCGTTGGAGCCGGTGTAGAGCATATACACGGCCATGCCTTCTAGACGTGTATGTTTCTGTGGATATTCTTAACACCATACACGGCCGTGCATTTGAACCATGTATGTTTCTGTGGAACCTCCAGACTCACTACACGGTCGTGCCTTGTAAAGACACGCCCTCTTCAACCTGTATCCGTTATGACTTGTACAAGAGCAAGGGCATTCTTATGGTTGTTCCAATCCATTCCATCTTCATGATTGCTCCAATCCTTTCCGGCTTCGTGGACATCCTTTATCAACCTGTTAAGTGCTTCCTTGAATCATTTCGCTCGAGTTCTTGTGATCAGTCCAGGCGGCACTTTAAGAGGATCCGCATTCCATCTTCTGGCTTGGCTCCCATCATGGCTCTCATCATAAACCTTCTCTTAAGCAAGTATTTATACTTGCTACTCTTAGGGTTAAAAAGTGGTCAAAATTACAAGTTTGCCACTTTTAAGGTGGCTAGCCCTAAATGAAAATTACAAGGAAATAAAAGTGTTCCAAAATCAAAAGATAACCAAAATAGTTCATAAAACAATTACAAGATAGAAAATAACATAAGTCTTCATGATCCAATGCCTCATAATAGAAAACAATTGTAGCGGGTCTTTGATTGTCGTCCTGAAAAATGTTCTGTGTCCAACAGGAGTTGTAGGACATATTGGCATCCTATGGAGAATTATCATTGTACCTGTAAGATTATTATCAAATTTTTATTAGAATTAAAGACATAAGGTAAAATATGAGCAATTTAGATCATCATCCAAATTGGATTATGAAAAGTTCAACAGTGTCAGAAATTTTCCCATCACTTATGCCTTTGTGATTGGCCCTTCGGGTCTTTGTAGTTCCTTAATTCCACTTTGATTGCATTTGTCCTCTTCAATACCCGAACCTTGAGATGGTCCTTCGTCATTAGCATATGCATTGTAGGAGTGTACTGGAAGCATACCTACATTATTGTCCACATCTGAGATATTCTGGTGCTGCTGTTGATAAATGGCAAACACCTTAGTAAGAACTCTTTGTCTAGGACCTCCTACCTATAGTCTACCTCCCTATCCTCTCACTAGAGGTCTAGTTACTTGTTGAACTAGCTCTGCTTGGTTTCTGATTTATCCCTTAGGACAGTTGATAGCCTTGTGTCCCCCATGGTTGCACATAAAATAGACGATTAAGAGAACTAACCTTTTAGTGCAATGCCTACTAATGTGCTCAGTATTCCAACAAGAGACACATGCCCCATATAGCCATCTACACACTTGATGTGCCTTACGAAATGGATAGTAAACACATCAACAAGTAGTCTAAACAATAAATTCTTAACAATAAATGGTGTGATCACTAACTTCACTATTAATCCCCCAATTCATGAGATTAATACTAAATTGATGTAAGGAATAAGCAATTGTATAAATATCAATGGAAAACAATGGAAATGTACTAGAATTCCACTCAAATTGAAATGATTCAAATCTGAAAATGGAAGAACCATAATTCACGTAGGCAAGGACAAGTTACCAACAAAATGCACTTAGATATTACTCACTAAACACAATTTGAAAAACAATAAGAGAAAGATTGATATTATTCACAATCCCTCAAGTTGGTCTCGCCACAATTTCACTTGGAAATTGATAAGAGATCTTTCATATGCATGGGAAAACCTCATAGCAAAGAAAGTGTATGTTTTCAAAAATGCCAAAAGCTCCATCAAAACCCTAATTAGCAAGTATTTATACTTGCTCCAATTAGGGTGAAAATAACACAAAAATTACAAGGATGCCACTTAATTGGTCGGTTCATCACTTCAATTAAACATATTGTTGACCATTAGATGTAAGTCTAAGAATGTCCCCAATTTGATCCTTAGTGTGTTTTATTTGCCATCCTGTAAAATCGATAAATGTACCTGCTGGAATGCACAACAATTATATAATGCAAAAGTAGATACTAATTAAACATCCTCAGGCTTTAGTTGTTCATGGAGGACCCTCGTAGCTAGATTTTGCAATCTCTTAGCTCATGCTTTGGTGATTGGTCCTATAGGAATTCGATTCCTATCATCTCCTTGGGCTTCAAGAAGATTTGCCTTCAAATTTGATAGGTATTCATTAATATCATCTGATAAATATGGTAACAGGTCTGCAATATTAAAAGTAGTTGAGATGTCATATTCTCTAAGAAATTCTATTCTGTATGCATTGTTGTTAATGCGTCTGAAAACTCTAAAAGGTCTATTTGCTTTTGGTGATAGCTTTTGTGACTTCTTATGAGGAAATCTATCTTTGCTGAGATTAATCCAGGCTAGGTCACCTAGATTATAAATTCTGGTTTTCCTCTTTTTGTTTCCTTGAAGTTTCTGCTGCTCCTGTGTTTTCTAAAGACGTTCAATTGTCTTTTCATGAAGTTTCTGAATCTCCTTGGGTCACTCAACTCTAGTTAGGCTCTCTTCCTTTGTTGCCGATCCTACTATAAGATCCAATGGAAGAGTAGGCTTATAGCCATACACATCTTCAAAGGGAGACTTATTGGTTGATCTATTAGTAGACCAATTGTAAGTGAACTCAACAATAGGAAGACACAACTCCCAATCCGTAAGATTCTTGCCAACTGTTCCTTTTAGTAATGTGCTAAGCGAACGATTAACAACTTTAGTCTAGCCGTCAATTTAGGGATGGCAAAAGGTACTATATATAAGTTTAGTACCAAGTCTTCTCCATAGTGTTTTCCAGAAGAAGTTAAGAAACTTAGTGTCTTTGTCAAACACTATATTTTATGGAACACCGTGCAATTTAACAATCTCCTACAAAAAAAAGGTTAGCTATAAAAAGTGCATCATCTGTTTTGTGATAGGGCATAAAATGGGACATTTTGCTGAATCTATCAATAACCAGCATGATAGAATCCTTTCCCCTTTGAGTCTTACGTAGACCTAAAACAAAATCAATGCTAATAACGGTCTAGGGTTTAGTAGGTATAGGTAGAGGCATATATTCACCCTGAACGCCTTTCTTCCCTTTTGCTCTTTTGCAAACTCCACACCTTTTTCGGCACCCTATGAACATCCCTTATCATACCCTTCTAATAAAAATTTTCTTTTAACATGGCTAGGGTTCTCTTCTCACCAAAATGACCAGATAATCCCCTTGCATGTGCTTCCCTCACCAATAATTCCCTTACAGACCCACAAAGTATACACAACTTTCCATCTTTATATAAATATCCATCAACCATGTAATACCCCTCAAACATCTTTCCCCCAAAACATTTCTCAATAATTGCTCTTAGATAACCATCATGCATATATTGTTCCTTCAGTAATTCAAAACCAAGCAGTTTTGATTGAAGAGAAGTGATAAGTACATACCTGCGTGATAAAGCATTAGCTACCATATTCTGGTTACCTTTCTTGTACTTAATCACATATGCAAAACATTCCAAAAACTCCACCTATTTAGCTTGGTGTTTTGATAGATTTTGTTGACTCTTGAAATGTTTCAGTGACTCATGATCTGTGTAGATAATGAATTCTCTTGGAAGGAGATAATGCTGCCATGTCATCAATGCCCTTACTTAGGAATAGAATTCCTTATCATATATCAAGTAATTCAAAGTTGCACCACTCAACTTTTCACTAATGTAGGCAATAGGCCTCTTATCCTGCATTAACACAATACCGATTCCTATCCTAGAAGCAGTGCATTCTAATTCAAAAACTTTATCAAAATTTGGTAAAGCCAATACTAGAGCACTAGTAAGTTTTTCCTTTACCTCTTTAAAACTCCTTTGGGCCTTCTCACCCCAAATGAAAGGAACATTTTTCTTAGTTAGTTCAGTTAATGGATTGACAATGTTACTGAAATTATGGACAAAGCGTCTACAGAATGAAGCTAGTCCATGGAAACTCCTTACCTCAGCGACTAATTTTGGTGTTGGCCATTCTCAAATAGCCCTCACTTTCTCCTCATCAACCCTGACACTAGAACTGGTTACAATAAATCCCAAAAATGTTACCTCTGTTTTGTAGAAGGAATACTTTTAGAGATTTGCAAACAACTGCTGCACCCTCAAGATTAAAAATACCGCCAAAGATGCTCCACATGATTTTCTAGGCTTTTGCTGTATATTAAAATATCATCAAAATAAACAACAAATTTACCTAAAAACTCCTTCATTACATGATTCATTAGCTTCATTAATGTGCTAGGAGCATTACTCAAACCAAATGGCATAACTATCCATTCGTACAGTCCATGGCGTGTTTTAAAAGCGATCTTCCACTTGTCTCCTTCTCTCATCCGAATTTGATGATATCTGCTTTTAAGGTCCACCTTGGAGAACACCTATGCTCTATACGGTTCATCTAACATATCATCAAGTCCAGGAATAGGATACCTATATTTGATGGTAATTTTGTCGATGGCTCAACTATCAATGCACATTTTCTAAGTACCATCCTCCTTAAGGATAAGAAGGGCTAGAATAGCACAAGGACTAAGACTCCCTAACAAAAACCTATTTGATTAGCTCATCCACTTGACGTTTTAATTCCTAAGCCACTTCGAGATTCATATAATACGTAGGTTGATTTGGCAAAACTGACCCAGGCAAGAAGTTAATGGCACGCTCTATGCCTCTCAAAGGTGGTAAACCCTCTGGCAAGTCATTAGTAAAAAAGACACTACACTCATCTAATACCTGATATACTATAGGGGGTAGATGCTAACACCTCTCCATCTCTAGGGCATACCTCATTTGCAATAAGTATACTGGGCTCTCATTTGTTATGGCCTCCTCCAACTCACTCTATCCCATCAATAAGACCATTTTCCTCCTGGATTACTTAGTCTATATTGGAGCTACTTTGATCTCTGATGGTGTACGGATCTATTGTTAAACCTCTTAGACCTTTGAAGGTGACATTGGGTTTAGGATGATACATTTGCCCTTTTTCTAGAATACGTATGTATTTCTGAAGCCATCATGGCTCCTATCATTTAACTAAGGCCTACCAAGCAATATATGAAATGCATACATATGAAGAATGTCACATTCAATTTCATCATGATATTTATCCCTCATACTAAAAGGTACCCTAGCCCTCTAGGTCACATGGAGACTCCCTTGCTCACTTAGCTAATGTAATTTATAGGGTTTTGGATGTGAGGTAGTTACAAGTTTCAATTTCAATACTAATGAGGCAGCCACAACATTAGTACAACTACCACCATCAATAATAATAACATACAAATTACCTTGCACCCTACAAGAAGTGTGAAAGAAGTTTTCTCTCTACTCATCATCAATGGTTGGAAAAGAAGTCAAGGTTCGGTGCAGTACATTTGTAGATAAATACAAATCACCTCCCTCCTGATTTTTATCCTCATTTACAAATCCTCCATTTATAACAACATTAGACATGGTTGTTGAATTAAGTTGTACAAAAACAATTCAAAGGCAAGCGTAGTAGAATTCACAATCACCCTTTTACGCCAACAACCACAACACTACTTTGTGCCCTCAATCACTTTAAGACAAAAAAAATATACTCCACTTAACTTCATGCACACTTCCACACTTCAATTACAGCAACAACAAGTAGAAGTAACAATAAACACTTCTCGAAATAGTGTTAATGATTCCAACTAAGCAAAGTGTTTAAAGCATCAATACATAATAACTTCTACACTTTAATGCTTGCTTTTGAAATTCAAATTTAACCACTACAATAACCTTCACTCATGATACATGCCTCACTTACAATCTACGGTGTAGCAACCTTTCACCATAACATAAACAAATACACCACGTTGTACCCTTCACTACATAAAATCACTACACCATACACACACTCACTCACAGTGCAGTATACACATACTTTACCCCTCTATCAATCACGACACAGTAACACAAATGCAACTCTTAATGAAGCTTCTCCACAAATGGTATGAAACAATTCAAAAATATTCAAATTTCATTCAATCAATACTACACAATAACTCTTCAAACTTAATGTTTGTTTTGAATTCAAATAATTTCCAAATCCTTAACGCAAAAGCAAATCTAGAAAATTTAATTCACACTCCTTCAATTTTGAATAACATTTAAGAAATTCAATTCTCTTTCGTCACAAATAATGTCTCTCCAATTTTGAAACACACACAAGGAAATACACTTCCTACTTCCCCTTCTTCTCACTGCATGATCAAGATCACAAGGATTACTACAAGAGCTCCACTTCCACTTCAACAACAACAAATATAACACAACAAAATCACAATTAACTACTCTAATTCCACTTCAACAATTCGAATCAAGAAGTAAAATTCAAGAATCTTAATTTTTAATTGAAGTTTACGCAAACCCTATTCCATAACCTTTGCTTTGATACCAAAAAGTATGATGTACCTTACTAATTGGATAGCAAACACATTAACAAGTGGTGTGAACAACAAATGGCGTAATCATTAACATCACAATTGATCCCCAAATTTACGAGATTAATACTAAATTGATGTAAGGAACAAGCATTTGTATAAATATCAATGGAAAACAATGGAAATGAACTAGAATTCCACTTAAATTGAAATGATTCAAATCTAAAAAAGGAAAAACCCTAATTCACGTAGACAACGACAAGTTACCAACAAATTGCACTTAGATATTACTTAATAAACACAATTTGAAAAATAATAAGAGGAAAATTGATATTACTCAGAATCTACTCAAGTTGGTCTTGCCACAATTTCACTTAGAAATTGATAAGAGATCTTTTGCATGCAAAGGAAAATCTCATGGCAAAGAAAGTGTATGTTTTCAAAAATGTCAAAAGCTCCCTCAAAACCTTAATTAACAAGTAGTTATGCTTGCTCCATTTAAGGTAAAAATAGCACAAAAACTACAAGGATGCCACTTAATTGGCCGGTTCCAAAATCAACAAAATACATGTATAAAATGGTCTTCAAGTGGCCGGTTCTTCACTTCAATTGAACATATTGTAGATCATTGGATGTAAGTCCAAGAATGTCCCTAATTTGATCCTTAGCGTGTTTTATTTTTCATCTTGTAAAACTGATAAATGTACCTACTGAAATGCATAACAATTATATAATGTAAAATTAGATACTAATTCAACATCCTTAAGGTTTAGTTGTTCATGGAGGACCCTCATAGTTAGATTTTGTAATCCCTTAGCTCATGCTTTAGTGATTGGTCCTATAAGAATTTGATTCTATCAACTCTCTTAACTCATGAGGTCCGTAACATTTGGAACATTTAGCATTTGTGCTAGTTGTAGTGTGTGCTAAAGGTACTTGCTTGATCTAGAGAAGAGGGGCTACAGCTCTAAGTTTTCTACTTTACAGTAAGTCATGTCTTTTACTTTTGTCTTGTCCATTCAACTAGAGGCAAGTCTTTTTCCCAAAGCTATTGCTGCTCTATGGCTCCTCTATTCTTCTATAATTTTTTTATTCTACTCAAGGTACTTCACTTTATCTACCATTTCAGCATACGTATTTAGCTGAAAGGCCCTTACTGCAAGTTGTGGGTCTAAATCTAAACCTCTCAAGAATCTTCTAACTTAAGATCTATCATCATTATGTACATTTTCAAGAAGGAACTGAATGAGGTGATTCAGCTCTACTTCATACTCTTCAACTACTTAGTTCCCCTATTCACAGTTGTAGTATTTATTCTTATTCTATCTTTGGAGCTATTAGGGAAATATCTCTCATAAAATATCTCCTTAAACACCACCCAGTTCATGCACTCCCTTACAAGTCTAGCAACAAAAGCCTACCATTTTAGTGTAGTTCCCTTTAATATGAATGTGGCATAATTTACCTTCCTATCTTCTTGTATTTGGAAGACAGTAAAGGTCTTCTCAATTTCCTATACCCAATCCTTAGCCTCAATTGGGTCATCTACTCTAGGGTCTTCTTATGAACTTATTAAAGCTTATGGGTTTGTTAACATTCCTATGTTATGGGACATTAGGGGCTTGGCACTATTATGTCAATAGTCCCACCAAGTGGTTCACGGTATGTAGTAGCTACACTATCTCTTCAGCCATTGACCTCTTTCCCTTTATGGCTGTAGGTTCTAAGTTTCCTCCTCATTGGGGTTAGCACCCCTTCTAGTTCCCAATTCAGTAATTCTTCTTAGAGGCATTCTATTTAAGAAGAGACAATCGGATCTACTTATGTTAGTATCGGTCATGGTCAATTTCATAGTGTTTAAGTATATACATATATACCACCACACATAGGTCTATTCATACGTAAAGCTTAGCAGTTAGAAGAATACAAGTAAAGTAATAATACAAGAAAATAATTACATAATTAAGTAAACGTCCCATATTTTACCCACTCTCTTCATGTCTCACTATCTTATAGATCCATTACTTAATCCTTCTAAAGATCATATCTTAGACTCTATTGTTTAAAGCTTATGTCCATTTGTCATCATTTAGTGCAAAGGATCATTACCTAAGCTCTCTAGGATCAACAACCTATGCTCTATAGATCAAAACATAATTCATAAGGATCATGAAACTATTTTTTATAGATTCAAACTTAATCTCTAAAGATCATAAAACCTAGAGCTCTAATACCACCTAAGTTGTAATGCCCCGAAACTCAGGTCGCGCTACTACCCGCCATGTGCCTTTGTCTCACCAGAACACGTTAGGGCTCTAAATCAACTCCAATATTCAAATAATCTCAAAAACCATATCAGATGTGCCTAAAATCCAAAGCACAATGTTCACATTTCCAATAGGCACACTTATCAAGCTTTACAAGGCTATGGACAAACTCACTAAGACTCAGCTTGTGGGTTATCTATGGATCGACCTAAACTAAAGATGAGTTAAGCCAATGTGTTGATTTGAAGACCTGACATGTTGAGGAATATTTTTATTTGTTTGTTATTTTCTTGGAACCATTTATGTTGTAAGTTTTTTGGACATTTTTATTTGGTTGTAATTTGAGTTTTAGGACCTGCTATCCTATAGTGGTATAGTTGTAATTTTTTTAGTGTTTTTACCCTAATAGGAGCAAGTATAAATACTTGCTAACTAGGGCTTTGGAAGACATTATCTTTGACATCAAATTATACATTTTTGTGGCCATGAGAAACACCCTCTTACAAGCTTATACTCTTATCAATGTCAAGTGTGGAATTGTGGCAAGTTGGCTTAGGAATCCTTATGAGTTATATTAAGGTCATTTCTAAGTTGCATCTAATTATATCTAGTGAGTAATATCTAGTTTGCGATTGGATTGGTTCTTTGTTTTGTTTCATGCAATTAGGGTTCCTTACTCAATATTTGGTTTACACCATTTTATAGTTGAAAGTTGGAATCACTTGTGTTGTTTGTTGGATTAGTTTTGTCTAATTTAGTACACGCCATTTGTAGTTGTTTGTTCTCTATTTGCACGTTATTTTGGAGTAATTTTCATCAACTTATCATGCTATATTTGTGGAGTTATCTAGTTGATTCACCAATTGGAATGTGTATATTGTGCTTTGCATTTTAGGTACATCATATTTAGTATTAGAGCTTGTGGTTTTTTAGAAGGGATCTTCGTGATTGAGAAATTCGGAAATTAGGGTTCTTGAGTTATGTGCTCAAAACTAAGCCCAAGCACAGAAAATCTAATTGAAAGACCAATTACACATTGAAAATCAAATTAGTCTTAATCTCATGAATAATGGCGTTAATTTCCAATGAATGTAAACAATTCTTCAATTATGATGTAATCAATCTTAGATCCAAATATGATGATGCTTTGATACCAAAAGATGATATGCCTAAAAACCAAGATTAAGCACATACAAATGAATCAATGAAACACTTCAATTCACAAATAAAAACCGGTTCAATAGGATCATGACTTACGTGAACCCTAATGGAGATTTAATAAAATCCGAAGGTTCAAAGGTGCAATTAACAATCCAACAATGATAATCTTCTCCAATAAAACACCAATCACAAGAATTCCACATAAATTACACACAAGAACAATAAGAAACAATTTCGTAAATCTCCCTTCCCACAATATCTAATTCACGGTTCAAAATGAATAACAATTGTTGATAGTGAATCACAAGTATGATAATTACTAAAAATAAACACACTAATTCGAATTCATACCAATTCAAATCTGACCAAGAAATGCTCTAATCCAACCTTAGATATTACACACTAGAGAAGAAAAAAGAAAACACAACAAGTAGAAATTGATATGACTCACAATTTCAATTGTTGCACTCGCCACAATCTCAACTCTTGGAAATTGAAATTGATAAGAGAAAATTGAACTAGGGAAACCCTAAGCTCTCTCACGAAAATGTGATGTTCTAATTTTGAAAAACATGTCCTCCTCAAACCTTATTATAAGCAAGTATTTATACTTGCTACTCCTAGGGTTAGAAAATGGACAAAGATTACAAGTTTGCCACTTTTAAGGTAGTCGGTCCTAAATGAAAATTACAATCAAAATGAAAGTGTCCCAAAAGTAAATACAACATAAAATAGTCCAAATAACAATTACAAAATAAAAGAAAACACTCTTCATCATGCTAGCTCTTCCATAGGATTCATCAACCCAGCTCATCGCCGGTTCAAATCGATCCATGGATAACCCACAACCTGAGTCTGAGTGAATTTGTCTATCGCCTTATAAAATATGCTAAGTGTGCATGTTAGAATATATAATACATGAATAAGATAAAATAGGTTAGTAAACGAATAATTCTATGGTCAATTTGCTCAAAATGAGCCCTCATTGTCAAGATTCGAAATCCTTTAGTTCTTGCCCTAATGATAGATCTTGTCGGATTTTGATTCCTATCATCTCCTCAGGCTTAAAAAAGATTTGTCCTCAAATCTGGTAGATCAAATGCAATAGAGACTTTGTTTTGTCCTAGCAATCCATCTGAAGAAGTATCTGTACAGAATCCCAATATTTGAAATACTATAGGTGGTGACTATTTTCTCTCCTCCATTTCTAGGATGTATCTCATCTGCGACACAAATAATTCTCCATTATCCACTAAAGTCGCCCTTGTATCAACCTATTCCAGTGAAACCGTTTTCTGCTTTTCTAACTTATCTATATGTCACTGATCCTCATGGTCTTCTAATGGTTGGCCCAACTGCTCGTTGCCCTCTGAAACCTCTGAAGGTGAACACAACTGTCTCTGAACAATCTAGCTCTCTAATGATAGACTCATATGACTCTGACCCTCATAATCCTCCAATGGTTTACTCAATTGCTCATAAGCCTCTAGTATCTCTGAAGGTGAACATAATTGTCCCTGAACAATTTGGTCCTTTGGTAATCTGCTCAGCTGACTATGATCATCAGGATCCTCTAAAGGTTGGCACATCTGTGTCTGACAAATTTTGTGCTCTGAGGGTTGGTTCAACTGCTCATGGCCCACTGATGGTCTACTGATTTGTTGCTAAACCCTTTGAACCTCTGAAGGCGACATCAGAATCAGAATAATTCATTTTTCCTCCTTCTGGAATACATAAGTATTCCTAAAGCCATCATGTAAGACCCTCCTATCATATAACCAAGGCCTACCAAGCAATATATGGGATGTACACATAGGTAAAATATCACACTTAATCTCATCAAAGTATTTATCCCCTATACTGAATGGTACCCTAACTCTTTAGGTCACATGCAAACTCCCTTGATCATTAAGCTAATGCAATGTATATGGTTTAGGATGTGAAGTAGCAACAAGTTTTAGTTTTGACACTAATGATGCTGCTACCACGTTGGTACAACCATCACCATCAACTATAAGGACACATAAATTTCCTTGTACCCTACAAGAAGTATGGAACAAGTTTTCCCTTTGTTCATCATCTTTAGTAGTACATGTAGTCAATGTCCGACGCAATACATTAGCATAATGAAACATCTCACTGCACATGATTGTGTTCAAACCCAACAATACAATAATTATCTTCACACTTCCAAGGTTCAAGTACACAACCAAGCCACAAATTAAGTTCACTCAACTACTTTTAAGCAGATAGAATTAAATTCAATAACAAGTATTCAAGTAACTAGTTCAATTACTTTCACACTATAATGATTTGTTTGAATTTTAAATTATACTACTTACTTTCCTTATTCTTACCGTGACTTCTCACCACTTAAAAACACAATGGGCAGCAAGGAAAATACTCACACAACACACCATCCACCACCACAAAAGTCCCCTTATGCTCGCGGTTCAAGATACTTCACACCACTACTAACAATGTCATTGACAACACATATAATAACCAATATCAAATGTACACAACCTCTACTAAATTAACAAGAATATAACTCCAAATACACTCCTCAAGCCATGGCATAATTCACTTCCACAAAATACAACCAAAACTGCAACTTCAACATAAGATAAGGCAGCTCACTTTCAAATTCAAAAAGAAGTTCAATAAGTGCACAACTCCACAAATGGTAAGAGGCTTTTTTTTCAAATTCAAATGATGCACAATTAACTATGACTTAATGTGTATTTGAGATTTCAAATTGACATCTTAATGTGCACTTTCAATTCTAATTTAAAATCTAAAAATAATAATTGTAATTCCTCCACTTTCAAAAAATGCACACACTACACAATTCCACTTCACAATTGTAACACTACTCTTCCCCTTTATGGTTTGCTATCTATGCAATACACTCTCACACTTTAGCCTCAATGTGCAACACCTTACTCCACACAACTTCACAAATTCACAAATGGTAACTCACTCAACACATAAACACAACGCGAATAATTCAATACTCCTTTTTACACCACAATTCATACACGTTCAACCACGGTGTAACAATGATATGAACCACGCCAACCCGTGACGAAACCCAATACCAATACGTTCGGAATTCGTTGCCTAAGACGCCCAAACACCTAAAGTGGAAACCGCGACCCATTGTCTATAAGCAAGACAAGAACCTTGGTATAAAATGAAGACGCCACAATCGGGATGGAAGACCGATTGATAAGTCGGGATGAACACCACGGAAAATTAATCCGATAAGTTCGATTTAGTTCTTGAAGAACCAAGAGAGGAGCCTCTCAAATATGTTTAATGTTCTAAGATGTAAGTTGTATGTTGTTCTAAACCCTAGGACCTTTTTATACTAGGGTTACAAATCGCGAAAATACAAGCCCAAAACAACGTCACTTCAATAAGTGCGTAAAAATAACAAAACAGAACATGCTGGCCGGCAGGGGATACACGGCCGTGTATGATTCTATGCCAATTCTTGTCTCCTTACACGGCCGTGCCTTTTAGCCGTGTGTCTGGTTGTGTATGATTTTGTGCAATCTTGAGATTCCTACACGGTCATGCCTTGAAAATACACGCTCTCTTCATCCCGTGTTCGGTGTGACTTGTATAAAAGCAAGGGCCTTCCCGTGGTTCTTCGAATCCGTTCCAACTTCATGATTTCTCCAATCCTTTCCGGCTTCATGGATAACCTTTATCAACCCATTAAGTGCTTCCTTGAGTCGTTTTGCTCGATTTCTTATGATCGATCTAGGCGGCACTTCAAGAGGATCCACATTTCTTCTTCCGGCTTGGCTCTCATCATGGATCTCATCATTCCCCTCCTCTTGAAAAGGATTTGTCCTCAAATCATTGCCTGCATTAAATGGACTCAGATCAGTAACATTAAATGTGACACTTACTAGATACTCAACTGGTAAATCTTTCTTGTATGCATTATCATTGATTCTCTCAAGCATCAGAAATAGACCGTCTTCCCGAGGGTTCAACTTAGATTTCCTCTGCAATAGAAACCTCTCCTTGCAAAAATGCACCCAAACCCAATCTCCAAGTTGAAAAATCATGGGTCTCCTGCCCTTGTTCCCCCTTGAAGCGACCTTGGCATTTTGTTTTTCAATCCCACTCTTTACCAGTGTATGTAGCTTTCTCACGAAATCTGCCTTAGAATCAGCATCAAAACTCACAAACTTGTTAAGTGGCAATGGCAATAAATAAGTAGGAGTTAGTGGGTTAAAACCATACACAATCTCAAATGGTGAACAATGAGTAGTGCTATGTAAAGCCCTATTATATGCAAACTCCACAAATGGTAGGAAATCTTTCCAAGTCCTAATGTTCTTCTCTATGATTGCCCCCAACAATTGAATTAAAGTCCTGTTAACCACCTCCATTTGCCCATCAGTTTGTGGGTGACAGGTAGTCGAAAACATTAGTTTAGTTCCCCACTTTTCCCACAATACTCTCTAACAATGACTCGAAATTTTTAAATCCTGATCACTAACAATGCTACTAGGTATACCATGCGGACGCACTACCTCTCTGAAGAATAACTCAACAATGTGTATAGCATCATCAGTTTTATGACAAGGAATGAAATGAACCGTTTAGAAATCCTATCCACAACCACAAAATTAGAATCTCGACCATGCTTAGACCTCGGTAATCCTAACACAAAATCTATGAAAATATCTACCCTATGCTCATGAGGAATGACACTAGACTCATATAACCCATCTAACCTGTCATCTAAGCGATGAATGGGATGACGATACTTTACCGTAATGTTGTTGATGGCGCAGCAGTCAACACACCTTTTCCATGTTCCATTCTTCTTAAGGAAGACATCTTTAAAGTCCTGCACAAGAGACACAACCACACTAGGCAAAGAGTTAGATAGTTCGTTAGTACTCAAACATGTTTCTTTAAAAACCAGCAACAACATAGGTTGCCTCATCACTAACGCTCTCCTTACTACACTCGCTCTTGCCACACAACTCTCCTTTTGCAAGGCTACCCTCTCCTTTTCACTCACCACCAAAGTTGATCCCCCTTTAACTTGGCCTCTCACACTCTTTCCAGCCTTCCTCTCTTTTTCCTTTTGATCTTGACTTTTATATTCCTTTTCTTTCTCATTGTCTTTTGCTCTCTCACTCTCCCTCTGTTTTTCACTCACCTTATGTTTTGCAAAAGACTGTTGAAGTTGCAACTGGTCCTCATACACTTGCTTAGGTGTTAAAGGTTTAAGATTAAAGCTTTTCCCTTGGTGAACAAGCGTATACTTGTTAGAAAAGCCATCATGAACAACTTTCCTATCAAATTGCCATGGCCTCCCCAACAACACATGACATGCTTGCATTGGCACTACATCACATAACACCTCATCCCCATACCTGCCAATGCGAAACCCAATCAAGGCTTGCTTACTCACCTTAGTTTCTCCACTATCATTCAACCACTACAATTTATATGGACTAGGGTGTCTAACAGTTTTGAGCCCCAGCCTCTCAACAATAAAATTACTCACTACATTGGTGCAACTCCCTCCATCAATGATCAAACTACAAATATGATCTCCTAGATAACATCTAGTATGAAATATATTCTCCCTTTGCACCTCCTCTTCTTGATGAGATCTATGATGAAAGCCAAGCCGGAAGAAGAAATGTGGATCCTCTTGAAGTGCCGCCTAGACCGATCACAAGAAATCGAGCGAAACGATTCAAGGAAGCACTTAACGGGTTGATAAAGGTTATCCATGAAGCCGGAAAGGATTGGAGCAATCATAAAGTTGGAACGAATTGGGACAACCATGGGAAGACCTTTGCTTTTATACAAGTTACACTGGACACGGGTTGAAGAGGGCGTGTATTTTCAAGGCACGATCGTGTAGGAGTTCCAAGATTGCACAGAATCATATACGGCTGGACACACGGCTAAAAGGCACGGCTGTGTATGGAGTTAAGCAAATCCACAGAAAGATACATGGCCAAAGTACACGGGTGTGTATCTTGCCAGATGTTGCACAGAATGGTATACGGCCAAAGTACACGGGCGTGCACATGGCCGTGTATCCCCTGCCGGCCAGCTTGTTCTGTTTTCGTGTTTTTACGTAACTTATCTTAGCTACATCATTTTAGACTTGTTTTTCACGAATTGTAACCCTAGTATAAAAGCTCCTAGGGTTTAGAACAACTAAGAATTTACATCTTTGAACATTAAACACTTTTGAGAGGCTCCTCTCTTGCTTCTTCAAGAACTAAATCGAACTTATCGAATTGATTTCCGTGGCGTTCATCCCGACTTATCAATCGGTTTTCCATCCTGATTGTGGCGTCTTCATTTTTATACCAAGGTTCTTGTCTCGCTTATAGACAACGGGTCGCGGTTTCCACTTTAGGTGTTTGGGCATCTTAGGCAACGAATTTTCGATCTTATTGATACTGGGTTTCGTCACGGGTTGGCATGGTTTGCATCACTTCTTCCTTCACTTGCACATTCAAAGCTCGCTTCACTACTGCCACTAGCCTTCCCATTGCAGGCTCCTCATCATCACCAGCATCCTCTAATGGAGGCATATCATCTTCTTCACTATCCCCCCTCAGTCTCATACTCACCATCATCACGCAAAATCATAACACACCTATTTGGACATTGACTAGCAATATAGCCTCTACCTTGGCATTTAAAGTATCTAATGTCACGATTTGTAGAAGTAGAAGATTTAGGGTTACCTTGATTACCAGGAGTAGAACCCACTTGCCTCAGCTCTCCTCTTGGTTTGGTGGATAAAGGTTTTTCTTCCTTTTTCCATTGGTTGGTCTTCCAAGTGGATGAACCATTACCCTGTTGAAACCGTGCATTACTACTACCTTTCCTCTTGTGCTAGTTCTCAACCTTTATAGCCATATGAACCATATCCTCCAATTCTACATAATGCTACAATTCAACCACATTTTGGATTTCTCTATTCAACCCAGCAAGAAACCTAGCCATTGTAGCCTCTCTATCCTCCTCTACATTTGCCCTAATCATAGTGACTTCCATCTCCTTGAAATACTCATCTACACTTCGGCTTCCCTACCTCAGAGTTTGCAACTTGTTGTGCAATTCACGATAGTAATACGCAGGCACAAACTGCTTCTTCATCACTCTTTTCATCTCTTCCCAAGACTCAATAGGTAGCTCGCCACTCCTTCTTCTAGTCAACATTAGTTGATCCCACCACACTATAGCATAATCTGAAAATTCAATGGCAGCAAGTTTTACTTTCTTTCTCCCACTATAGTTATGACAATCAAACACCATCTCCACCTTCTTCTCCCACTCTAAGTACGCCTCAGGATCATTCTTCCCTTGGAAAGGAGGAATCTTCATCTTTATGCTACTCAATTGATCATCCTCTCTATTCCTATCTCCTCTACCTTCCCAATCCCTAGTTCCTCTATTCCGACCACTATAACCTCTATAACTACCAACAGAAGGCTCATCAAAGTCATCATCCGACATTTCATCTCCACCCCTCGGTACTCTCCTAGAACGACTCTCCCTCTTACGCCATTGGAATACGTTTGTGGATTGCTCTAGTCTTTGCTCTACCGTCTCATGAATTTGTACCATTCCCTCTTGGAACATCCTCTTCATTTCTCCCCCCAACGCCTCAATTACTAACCTAGCATTAAACCTTCCCCTCTCACCTTCAGGGGAATGTTGTCTCGACATAGTTCCTGTAGAAAAGATTAGTACTAACACAAATATATATCAAATTAAACCTCACGATACTCCCTTACGTGTTTCGCTCAAATGATGATATCACACAGTCACTCATGTATTCTCACAAACAACGATGATATCAACTCGCCAACTCCTCTTCTCAATTCTCTTGGAACTAACCCGAACTACACCAATCCCCTTCCGTAGAATTCAAAACAACTCTAGGGTTCGTAAATTTTTCTCTATTTTTCTATCCGATTTTTTTTTTTTGTCTCTGTTTTTGCTTTTGATCACGTTTCTCTTTCTTTTCTTTTCTCTTCTCTTTTTTTTTTTTGCCGTGACTTTTACCCTTTTTTTTTTTTAACAATCGACTAGTGACTAGTAGATACTACACTATCAATAGACAATGAATACTACGAAATTGAATGCTAACAGTGGATATGAACGATTGGAGTTAGGGTTTTGATGTTACCTTCCTCAATCGAACTTCATGTTTTGACAAACCTAAGCTCTGATACCAAATTGATACGAACCACGCCAACCCGTGACGAAACCCAATACCAATTCGTTCAGAATTCGTTACCTAAGACGCCCAAACACCTAAAGTGGAAACCGCGACCCGTTGTCTATAAGCGAGACAAGAACCTTGGTATAAAATGAAGACGCCACAATCGGGATGGAAGACCGATTTATAAGTCGGGATGAACGCCACGGAAAATTAATCCGATAAGTTCGATTTAGTTCTTGAAGAACCAAGAGAGGAGCCTCTCAAATATGTTTAATGTTCTAAGATGTAAGTTGTATGTTGTTCTAAACCCTAGGATCTTTTATACTAGGGTTACAAATCGTGAAAATACAATCCCAAAACGACGTCACTTCAATAAGTGCGTAAAAATAACAAAACAGAACATGCTGGCCGGCAGGGGATACATGGCCATGTACTTTGGCCGTATATGATTTTGTGCCAATTCTTGTCTCCTTACATGGCCGTGCCTTTTAGCCGTGTGTCTGGCTGTGTATGATTCTGTGCAATCTTGAGATTCCTACACGGCCATGCCTTGAAAATACACGCCCTCTTCATCCCGTGTTCGGTGTGACTTGTATAAAAGCAAGAGTCTTCCCATGGTTGTTCCAATCCGTTCCAACTTCATGATTGCTCTAATCCTTTCTGGCTTCACGGATAACCTTTATCAACCCGTTAAGTGCTTCCTTGAGTCGTTTCGCTCGATTTCTTGTGATCGGTCCAGGCGGCACTTCAAGAGGATCCACATTTCTTCTTCCTACTTGGCTCTCATCGTGGATCTCATCAAACAACCTCCATAATTTTTATTTTTATTTTTTGTAAGCACAAATCTACACACAATACTTCAAAGTATACACTTCCTTGCCACTATAAAACACTAAAGCAATCTACAACTCATGTACAAAAAATAACAACAATTCAAATTTGAAAATCAAACCACTTCATTAATTGCAACTCTTCCGCAATTGGTAAGAAATGATTTTCAAATTCAAACAAACACACATTAACTCCTTCACTCTTAATGCTTATTTTGAAAATCGAATAACTTCCATTATTCCACATTAGTCAAATCTGGAAATTGCAAATGCTCTCCCCAATTCCAAATTCAAATAATGTAAGAATCACAATTCTCTTCTTACACAATTGTACTTCCAAAATTACAATCACAAGTGCACTATCTTTCCCCTTTCCTTCACGATGAATTCCACAACAAAGAGGCTTCAACAAATATTCAAAAATCACTCAACAAGCAGCAACTTCAACTTCCCAAACAAGACAATCACGCCACTTCAAGCAATCACATAAACAATTCAATTTTCCACTTTCAATTTCGGAATCAAAATGTAAACTCAAGAACCCTAAAATTCCGAAATTCAATTTGCAAATTCCTTCTCACAAACCTCAAGCTCTAATACCAAATTATGATGTGCTCAAAACCAAGCTTAAGCACACAAAATCCAATTGAAAGACCAATTACACAATGAAAATCAAATTAGTCTTAATCTGATGAATAATGGTGTCAATTTCCAATGAATGTAACCAATTCTTCAATTATAATTTAATCAATCTTAGATCCAAATATGATGATGCTCTGATATCAAAAGATGATGCGCCTAAAAACCAAGATTATGCACATACAAATGAATCAAAGAAACACTTCAATTCACAAATAAAAACCGGTTCAATAGGATCATAAATTGCGAGAACCCTAATGGAGATTTAATGAAATCCGAAGGTTTAAAGATGCAATTAACAATCCAACAATGATAATCTTCTCCAATAAAACACCAATCACAAGAATTCCATGTAAATTACACACAAGAACAATAATAACTAATTCCGTAAATCTTCCTTCCCACAATATCCAATTCACGGTTCAAAATGACTAATAATTGTTGATGGTGAATCACAAGTATGATAATTACTAAAAATAAACACACTAATTCAAATTGATACCAATTCAAATCTGATCAAGAAATGTTCTAATCCAACCCTAGATATTACACACTAGAGAAGAAAAAAGAAAACACAACAAGTAGAAATTGATATGACTCACAATTTCAATTGTTGCACTCGCCACAATGTCAACTCTTGGAAATTGAAATTGATAAGAGGAAATTGAACTAGGGAAACCCTAAGCTCTCTCATGAAAATGTGATGTTCTAATTTTGAAAAAATGGCCTCCTCAAACCCTACTATAAGCAAGTATTTATACTTGCTACTCCTAGGGTTAGAAAATGGACAAAAAATACAAGTTTGTCACTTTTAAAGTAGCCGGTTGATAAGATCACATTATACTTATATTTTCTTTTAGACTTATATTAAATTTATTTCAATATTATAAGAAAATATAAAGAAATGATACTTAATGGTGTTTTTTGTGAAAATACAGGTTTTGAGGACCCAAAAGTAAATTACAAGTTAATTGGAGGAGTTTTTCACAAAGGCCGCCGGCCTTGGGCCGGCCTACATTCAAAGCCGTCGGCCTTGAGCCGGCCTATATTAAACTGGCCTCAAAAAGAAGTAAAGCCGTCGGCCTTCATTACTCCCCGGATATCCATTGCGAGAATCTCTCCAAAATCATATCTTAATTAATTTGCTGACTCACATCCTCATCAGATCCACCTCATCCCCCTCCTCTTTGGATCTATAAATAGACCCCTTGTGTGAACCTTGGGAGCATCCCTTTTTGTTTTTGAGAATCCATCCTTTCTTTTGTTTAGAATCCTTTTTCTTCTTCTTTGTTTTAGCATCATTAGAATTTCCTTAGGTACTTTAGATTTTTCCAAAGTTTAGTTTGAAGAAAGAAAGTCGTTTTGTTGAAGTTTGCTTTCAATTGAAGAATTCAAGGAGTCATTTTGGAAGATTGAAGCTCTTGAAGATTATAGCAATTGTTCCATTTACTTTATTTTCTTTTATGCCATTTATTAGTTTAATCTTGTTGTTTAATATGAATTCCATTGCACCTATTTATTTCAATTGTTTTTATGCAATTCATATTATAATGTTCTAAATCATCCTTGTGGGAAATTGGATGAAACCCTAGAATGTTAAAAGGATAATTGTAGCCATGTTATATGATTAGGAATTATTAGGATTATTCATGATTGCAATTCCTTTGATTTCAATTATAATTGGTCTTTCATTATAATTGTTAGAAATCCTTTTGATACGGGAGTTGATGAGGATTTGTTAGGAATTCTTAATTAGATTGATTGTCAATACGGGAGTTGCGATAATTGGTTTAATTAGAGTCTATGGAGGGCGCAATGCAATGTTTCGTGTTAATTAATCACTAATGGATTAGGGTTAATTGATTTAGGGCATTAGTTGTTTGTAGCATCGGGAGGTGTATGAACATAATTTTGATTCCTTGGTTAATTGGAGACGCGGAAGCCGACTAATTAATTTGAGGTCAACATCCCTAAAAAGGATTTTCTAAACTCACTTGAATAAACTTATAACCACAAGTTGATATAACATGGTAGCAATTTGATTAACATATCTAGGGTGAATTCTAATTTCCCTTGTTCATAATTGATAGATTCTTCATAAAATTTTCCTTGTTGCTTTAAGTTAAATTTTTAGATTAGACATTTCAAAACCCCTTTTTAATCACCTAGATATTGGTAAGAATTGCAATAGATCTAGTACTCTATTGGTTCCTCGAGGGATCGACAACCTTACTTTTCACCACTTTATTACTTGATACGACCAGTGCACTTGCTGCAATTTACGCTCCCAATTTATATATACGTTCTGAGCGTATCAAGTTTTTGGCGCCGCTGCCGGGGAACTAATAGATATTAGATTTCGTAATTCTGTTGGTAATTTAGGCACAATTATTTTGTTATTTAATTTTTCTTATCTTTGTGTGATCGTTTTCCATTCTCTTTAAGGTTCTTTTTTTGCGCAGGAGTAGAAGTGCTGAACTTCTACCAATTAATCTTGAGATAGAACGCACCTTGCGACAACTTAGAAGAGAGCAGAGAAGAAAGGAAGAAGTGAACATGGCAGATGAGAACAACAATCAGATTCAAGGTGTTGGTAGAGCACTTCGGGAATACACGATACCTGTTGTTTCAGGTCCTGCAATTAGAAGACCAACAATTCAGGCTAATAATTTCGAGTTAAAACCAGCACTCGTTCAAATGGTTCAATCAAATCAATTTGGAGGATATCCAAATGAGAGTCCTGATGAGCATATTGCAGTATTTCTTCAATATTGTAATACAGTGAAAATGAATAATGTATCTGATGATGTAATTAGGCTACAACTTTTTCCGTTTTCACTTAGAGAAAAAGCTAGGGCTTGGTACAATTCATTGCCACAAGACTCTGTAACCACTTGGGTAGATCTCTCATCTAAATTTTTAAGGAGATTTTTTCCACCAGCTAGAACTGCTAGGTTAAGAAATGACATCACAAACTTCAGTAAGTTTAGTGGTGAATCACTTTATGAAGCATGGGAAAGATTCAAGGAGGCAATTAGAAAATGCCCCCATCATGGATTACCAGATAATCTCCTTATTGAGATATTCTATCTCAGTTTAGATGATACATTGAGATCTCTAGTAGATGCTGCTTCTGGTGGTGCACTAATGAGTAAGACATATGATGAGGCTAGTGCTTTGATAGATGAAATGGCCTCTAGTGCACATAATTGGCAACATGAAAGAGGTAAGTCTAGAGTGGCATCTGTCAATGACATGGACACCTTAACAGCTCAGATTTCTGCTCTTACCGCCCAGGTAAGTAAACTCACCTCTACACCTTCTTTCAATGTTAATCAAATTTCTTGTTGTGAGTTATGCTCAGGACCACACTCAACTCTTGAGTGCCCATCTGGAAACTTTTCCTCCTCATCCCATGGAGAGCAAGTAAATTCTGTCAACAATTTCCAAAGAGAAGCACTTCAGCAGATGCCATCATATGCTAGGTTCATGAAGGATTTACTCACAAAGAAGAGGAAGATTGAAGGGAATGAACCGGTGATGCTTACAGGGGAATGTTCAATGATCTTACAGAATGATGTACCTAGTTTGCCAAGAAAACAAAGAGATCAGGGGAGTTTTACTGTTCCTTGCACCATAGGCAATTTTCATTTTGATAAAGTTCTTATTGACTCTGGTGCAAGTATAAATTTAATGCCTCTATCTATTTTTAGGAAATTGGGACTTGGAGAATGCAAGGGAACTCATGTTACCTTGCAACTTGCTGATAGGAGCATCAAATACCCAAGAGGGATTGTGGAAAATGTCCTAGTGAAAGTAGATAAATTCATCTTTCCAGTTGACTTTATAGTCTTGGAGATGGAGGAGGATAAAGAGGTACCCATGATCCTTGGCAGACCATTCCTTGCAACAGGTAAAGCCTTAATTGATGTGGAACAAGGTAAGCTTACTTTAAGAGTTATGGATGAACAAGTCACGTTTAATGTGTATGAGGCTACAAAGAAATTTGATGACTGTAAATCCTGTTACACTATTGATAGTGTTGATGAGCTTTCCTCTGAGTTCATGGAAGAGAATGTAGGTGTGGACACAATGGAGTCAGTTCTTAGGGATTTAGATGATTGGAGTGATAATGAGGATGAACCCCAAGAAGAACGTGTTGAACAAGTTTGTGAATTCAAGACTCGACACTATGAGGAGCTGGGGACCACTGAGAAGAAACCGATGCCATCATTAACACAATCCCCGGTGCTTGAACTTAAACCTTTGCCTGGTCATTTAAAGTATGCTTATCTTGGAACAAATGATACTTTGCCAATTATCATTTCTTCTTCTTTGACAGGTGATCAAGAGCAACAACTTTTGGATGTTCTTAAAGAACATAAGGAAGCTATCGGGTGGACCATTGCGGATATTAAGGGAATTAGCCCTTTAATTTGTACTCATAGGATATTTCTTGAAGCTGAGTGTAAACCTACAGTACAACCACAAAGAAGACTTAACCCAACTCTTAAGGAAGTTGTAAAAAAGGAAGTGCTTAAATTGTTAGATGCAGGCATTATTTTTCCAATTTCTGATAGTAAATGGGTTAGTCCTGTCCAAGTTGTACCAAAGAAAGGTGGCATGACTGTGGTAAAGAATGATGCCAACGAATTAATCCCAACCCGTACTGTGACAGGGTGGCGAGTTTGCATAGATTATAAAAAATTGAATGCTGCCACCCGTAAAGACCACTTTCCCTTACCTTTCATTGATCAGATGTTAGAAAAACTCGCAGGGCATGATTATTACTGTTTCCTTGATGGTTATTCTGGGTATAATCAAATTCATATAGCGTCCGAGGATCAGGAGAAAACCACATTTACTTGTCCCTATGGTACTTTTGCATTTAGGAGAATGCCCTTTGGTCTCTGTAATGCACCTGCTACTTTTCAGAGGTGTATGATGTCTATATTTTCTGACATGTTAGAGAATTTTATTGAAATATTTATGGATGACTTCTCTGTTTTTGGGAAGTCATTTGAATCATGTCTGAAAAATTTAGGTTGTGTGCTCAAAAGATGTAAGGAAACTAACCTACTTCTGAATTGGGAGAAATGCCATTTTATGGTACGAGAGGGAATAGTGTTAGGTCACAAGGTGTCAGAAAAAGGGATTGAAGTTGACAAGGCAAAAGTGGAAGTAATAGAGAAGTTGCCACCACCCACTTCAGTAAAAGGAGTCAGGAGCTTCTTGGGACATGCTGGCTTCTACAGGAGATTTATCAGGGACTTCTCTAAAATCTCTAGACCTCTATGTAATTTACTTGAAAAAGATTCTACTTTTTTGTTTGATGAAAATTGTTTGCAGGCATTCAATATATTGAAGGAGAAGCTCAGCTCTGCACCAGTGATTGTTGCACCAAATTGGGAGATTCCATTTGAACTGATGTGTGATGCTAGTGACTATGCCGTGGGGGCAGTACTAGGGAAAAGAAGAGGTAAGATCTTTCATGCTATATACTATGCAAGTAGAACCTTGAACGAGGCCCAGAAAAACTATGCCACAACAGAAAAAGAGCTATTAGCAGTGATATTTGCATGTGACAAGTTTAGGTCTTACTTGATAGGTTCTAAAGTAATAGTATACACAGATCATGCTGCTCTTAAGTATTTATTTGCTAAAGCTGATGCTAAACCCAGGTTAATTCGTTGGATTCTATTGCTGCAAGAATTTGACTTAGAAATTAAGGATAAAAAGGGAAGTGAAAATGTGGTTGCTGATCATTTATCACGTTTGGAATATGATTGTTTAGAACCACCCATCAATGAAAAATTTCCTGATGAGCATTTGCATGCAATAGACATCCATGAATTACCTTGGTATGCCGACATAGTTAATTACTTGGTTAGAAAAATCATACCATATGGTTTGTCATTCCAACAGAAAAAGAAATTTTTGCATGACGTGAAGAATTACTTTTGGGATGAGCCGTATTTGTTTAAAGCCTGTGCTGACCAAGTAATTAGACGATGTGTGCCTAAAATTGAACAGCTTAGCATAATACAGCACTGTCACTCCAAAGAAACAGGAGGTCACTTTAGGGTAGAAAGAACAGCAGCAAAAATTTTATCTTGCGGATTTTATTGGCCCAGTTTGTTTCATGATTGCAGGAACTTCATTATGACTTGTGCTCAATGCCAAAGGACTGGCAATATTTCAAGAAGACATGAATTACCACAAAATAATATACTTGTAATTGAACTTTTTGACGTTTGGGGAATCGACTTTATGGGTCCTTTTCCCTCATCTTTTTCAAACAAATATATTCTTTTAGCTGTTGATTATGTTTCGAAATGGGTAGAGGCAGTTGCTCTACAAATTAATGACAGTAGGGTTGTCATTAAATTTTTGAAAAAGAATATATTTTCAAGATTTGGAGTACCTAGAGCTATAATAAGTGATGGGGGAACACATTTTTGTAACAGGCAATTTGAGAAATTATTATTAAAATATGGAGTTACTCACAAAATTGCCACCCCTTATCATCCACAAACATGTGGACAGGTTGAGGTATCCAATAGGGAAATTAAGCGAATCTTAGAGAAAACTGTCAATGCATCCCGAAAGGATTGGTCTTTAAAACTTGATGATGCATTGTGGGCTTATAGAACAGCTTTTAAAACACCTATTGGAATGTCCCCCTACAAGATTGTTTATGGTAAATCATGTCACCTACCCGTGGAGCTTGAGCACAAGGCATACTGGGCCATAAAATATCTTAACTTTGAGTTGCAAGCTGCAGGTGAAAAGAGGTTGCTCCAATTGAATCAAATGGCTGAGATGAGAGAGGAAGCATATGAAAATGCGAGAATTTACAAGGAGAGAGCAAAGCGATGGCATGATAAGAACATCTTACAGCGGGAGTTCTTGCCTGGTCAAAGAGTCTTATTGTACAACTCTCGATTGAAGCTATTCCCAGGTAAGTTGAAATCACGATGGTCTGGACCATTTGAAATTGTTAATGTGTTTCCTTATGGTGCAGTTGAGTTGAAGGCAGAAGACAACCGTACTTTCAAAGTAAACGGTTATCTTCTCAAACATTACTATGAAGGGGAACATGTTGATAGAAACGCCACAACTGTGGATTTAGGAGATTCAAGAACTTGAATTGGAAAAGTCGGGCTAGCGACTATAAACTAAGCGCTTCATGGGAGGCAGCCCATGCTCAAAAAGTATATACACTAGTGTTGTTTGAAAAAAAAAAAAAAAAAAAAAAAAACTAATTCAAGGCTGGATAAGAGCCGCCGGTGCAATCAAGACACTCCAAGGATGACAGACATTTTAGGAGGAATTTTCTTCCTAATGAACAATTTTACACCAGGGAAGTACCAGTATTTCAATTTCTGCATTGACATTCGTTCCCTTAATTTTGTGATATATTAGGAACAATGAGGACATTGAGAACAATGGGGAAGGGATTATAAATGTAGAATTATAATGATTGCACACATCATGAGCTTACAAATCCCATGCTTTATTTATGTCCTTAAGTGTTTACCATCAATGGAATCTTGAAATTGACTTAGATTGGTGCCCCACTCGCCAACTGTTGTGATTAGTTTACATAGTTAAAATTTAATAGTAAAATCTCTAGAGAATGGGTTTACCCTATGTTTAGCCTTTGAACTTGAGATTGAGTCCTTAAGTTGAAAAAACAAGCAAGTTTACTTCAAGGAAAAATTGGTTGGGATAAATCTCTCTTGAAATTTCTTTGAGAATACCTTAACACCTAGTGAAAGAGGTAAAGGAAATATTTTACTTAGTGATCCCTTAAAAAAAAAAAAAAAAAAAAAAAAAAGCCTTTACTCCAATAACTCAGGAAAGTGAGTTAAGAGTATCCAATCTTAAATGTTAGTGTGAGGAAGAGTTCGTAGGGGTCCCTTTAAAACCTGGTCACTTAGGCGATGAGCCCAGGATGTGCCGACTCAATGAACTCACAATAACGAGAAGGGCGGAAAGGCAAAAATATTAGTACCTTAATGCAAGTCAGGTTGACATGGGCGAGCTTTGGTCCCTCAGAAGAGTGAAGTCTCACTCCGCTGCCAATCAAGGCAAATAAAACATATATATAAAAAAAAAAAGGGGAGAAATTCTAGGAAAAAATGGATACCATATGCTTTCACTCCTTGTTATCTTGTTTAGAGAAGTAAAATTGAGGGAGATGATACTTGCTAATAACCAATGAAGTTTAAATGAATGTTTTTCCTTATGGACTAAGTATTGTTTTCTATTGTTAAACACTGGGATAAAAAATCTGTTGTATTTAGATTAACTACTAAATTTCAACTAGATATACTAGTTACAAATTTCAGTATGGTCAGAACAATGGGCACCAAAAGTTCAATGATGGATTTCTCTTGTTTAAATCAATTATTTTGCTTGAGGACAAGCAAAAGTTCAAGTGTGGGGATGTTGATAAGATCACATTATACTTATATTTTCTTTTAGACTTATATTAAATTTATTTCAATATTATAAGAAAATATAAAGAAATGATACTTAATGGTGTTTTTTGTGAAAATACAGGTTTTGAGGACCCAAAAGTAAATTACAAGTTAATTGGAGGAGTTTTTCACAAAGGCCGCCGGCCTTGGGCCGGCCTACATTCAAAGCCGTCGGCCTTGAGCCGGCCTATATTAAACTGGCCTCAAAAAGAAGTAAAGCCGTCGGCCTTCATTACTCCCCGGATATCCATTGCGAGAATCTCTCCAAAATCATATCTTAATTAATTTGCTGACTCACATCCTCATCAGATCCACCTCATCCCCCTCCTCTTTGGATCTATAAATAGACCCCTTGTGTGAACCTTGGGAGCATCCCTTTTTGTTTTTGAGAATCCATCCTTTCTTTTGTTTAGAATCCTTTTTCTTCTTCTTTGTTTTAGCATCATTAGAATTTCCTTAGGTACTTTAGATTTTTCCAAAGTTTAGTTTGAAGAAAGAAAGTCGTTTTGTTGAAGTTTGCTTTCAATTGAAGAATTCAAGGAGTCATTTTGGAAGATTGAAGCTCTTGAAGATTATAGCAATTGTTCCATTTACTTTATTTTCTTTTATGCCATTTATTAGTTTAATCTTGTTGTTTAATATGAATTCCATTGCACCTATTTATTTCAATTGTTTTTATGCAATTCATATTATAATGTTCTAAATCATCCTTGTGGGAAATTGGATGAAACCCTAGAATGTTAAAAGGATAATTGTAGCCATGTTATATGATTAGGAATTATTAGGATTATTCATGATTGCAATTCCTTTGATTTCAATTATAATTGGTCTTTCATTATAATTGTTAGAAATCCTTTTGATACGGGAGTTGATGAGGATTTGTTAGGAATTCTTAATTAGATTGATTGTCAATACGGGAGTTGCGATAATTGGTTTAATTAGAGTCTATGGAGGGCGCAATGCAATGTTTCTTGTTAATTAATCACTAATGGATTAGGGTTAATTGATTTAGGGCATTAGTTGTTTGTAGCATCGGGAGGTGTATGAACATAATTTTGATTCCTTGGTTAATTGGAGACGCGGAAGCCGACTAATTAATTTGAGGTCAACATCCCTAAAAAGGATTTTCTAAACTCACTTGAATAAACTTATAACCACAAGTTGATATAACATGGTAGCAATTTGATTAACATATCTAGGGTGAATTCTAATTTCCCTTGTTCATAATTGATAGATTCTTCATAAAATTTTCCTTGTTGCTTTAAGTTAAATTTTTAGATTAGACATTTCAAAACCCTTTTTAATCACCTAGATATTGGTAAGAATTGCAATAGATCTAGTACTCTATTGGTTCCTCGAGGGATCGACAACCTTACTTTTCACCACTTTATTACTTGATACGACCAGTGCACTTGCTGCAATTTACGCTCCCAATTTATATATACGTTCTGAGCGTATCACCGGTCCTAAATGAAAATTACAATCAAAATGAAAGTGCCCCAAAAGTAAATACAACATAAAATAGTCTAAATAACAATTACAAAATAAAAGAAAATAGTCTTCATCATGCTAGCTCTTCCATAGGATTCATCGTCCCAACTCATCGCCGATTCAAGTCGGTCCATGGATAACCCACAAGCTGAGTCTGAGTGAGTTTGTCCATCGCCCTATAAAATATGATAAGTGTGCCTGTTGGAATGTATAATACATGAATAAGATAAAAGAGGTTAGTAAACAAATAATTCCAGAGTTGATTTGCTCAAAATGGGCCCTCATTGCCAAGATTCGAAATCCTTTAGTTCTTGCCCTAATGATAGATCTTGTCAGATTTTGATTCCTATAATTGAGTTTAGCACCTTTATCCGAATTGTTGAACTGAACTTGAGTTATTTGATTGTGTTGTTGAAGTGATATAATTGTTGCTTGTTATTGTAGATGTAGAGTACTTGTAATATTCCTTATCTCCTTGAGTTGGTTGTGAGTCATTAAGGGGAAGTGATCATTAGATCATTTGAAACAAAGAAGAGTGAATGGAGTGTTGGTGATTTCAGAAATTGAGCATTATTGTGTTAAATTCTAGATTTGAAATTGTGTGAAGAATAGGAAGATATTTGAAATTCAAACATCCATTAACTTAAAGTAGTTATTGAGTAGCATTAAGGATTGTTGTTTAAATTTGAATTGTCTTACCTTTCATGGAAAAGGTTGCATTTAGTGGAGTTATTTGAATTGTTGCCTGCTACCTTTATTTGTGAAGTTTCAATATAAGGGAGTTCCAACATGAAGTATTGTGTATGTTAAGGTAAGGAAGTGATACATTTGAAGTATTGTTGTTATTGTTTGAAGGAGTGCACCATGTGTGTATATAGTGTGAGTGGCGGTATGAGTGTATTGTAGAGTTGTGTAAGGAAAGTCCTACCATTGAAGTGTTATAAATTGTTATGGAGTTGTGTTTTGTGAAGAAGGTACTATACGTGAACTGGATTGTGATGCTTAAAGGGGATTTGGTGTTTTTCTTTTAAGGTGACTTGATTGATGTGTGGTGTTGTATTTTGTAAAGTTAGTAACGGGTATGTGTGTATTTGGCGTGGTTTTGTGTTTGTTGTTTAGAGAAATGTTGTTAGTGGCATGAGTGGTGGTGGAACTATAAGCAAGGGAAGTTGTGTGATGGTGAGAAGTTGTGCATTTGTGCTTGTGTTAAGGTATTACATATTGTGAATTGAATTAATGTGAAACTAAGGCAAGAAAAGGAAAGTTGAGTAGTAGAATTTGAATTCAAACAAGTAATTAAAGTGTGAAAGTAATTGAACCCATTACTTAAACATTTATGGTTGAATTTAATTCTTAACTACTTGGAAGTGATTGTGTGTACTTCAATTATTTAACTTTACTTGAAGTGACAATAATCATTTCTTGTATTGGTTGTGTGTGTGAGCATCGTGGGTATGTAAGGGTGTGTTTTTGTGGTGCTTGTAGTGAAGTGTGTTCTAACTTGTTTAAGTTAGTTAATAACCATGTCAAATGATGTGTGTACTTCTACTACTTTGGTACATCAAGTATTGACTTCCTGCCCAACCATTGATGATGGATAAAAGGAAAATTTGTTCTATACTTCTTGTAAGATAAAAGGAAACTTGTGCGTAACTATTATTGATAGTGGTAATTGTACTAATGTTGTAGCTATATCATTGTATCAAAGTTGAAACTTGAAACTACCTCACATCTCGAACCTTATACATTACATTGGTTAAATGATTAGGAGAGTCTTTGTGTGACCTTAAGGGCTAAGGTACCCTTTAGTATAGGGGATAAATACTGTGTTGAAATTGGATGTGATATTCTACCCATGTGTGTATCCAATATATTGCTTGGCAGGCTATGGTTGTATGACAAGATGGTATTACATGATGGGTATAGAAATACTTATATGTTCCAATAGGATGGTAAAAGTATAGTATTGAACCCTATATCGCCATCAGAGATCTAAAAGATGCAAAGATAGATAAGCCAACCATAAAAGATTCTTGAGGATCATAGCCACATGATCAAACCTTTAGAGGACAAAACTGTGCAAAAGAAGATGTACCAACCTTTAGAGGTTCTTGAGGCTTCTAGTTACATAAGCTAACCTATAGAGAACAAAACTTGTCAGACACAGATGTGCCAACCTTCAAAGGATCATGAGGGCCAGAGTTAGATGAGTAGGTCATTAGAAGGCCACACTGTTCAGAGATAGTTGTGTCCACCTTCAAAGGTTTTAGAAGGCCATGAGCAGTTCAGCTAACCATTAGAGGGCCATGAGGGTTAGCAACATATAGATGAGTTAGAAAAGGAGGCAACAATATTAGTAGAACGGGTTGAGACAGGGAAGACCTTAGTAGATAATGGATCATTGTTGGTCCCAATTAAATTAATCAAGAGGGGAGTGAATTGATTAATTACTTAAAGTTTCACTTTTTGCAAATCATTCAAAACTCTTGACTAATAAAATCACGTGAATGACAATAATGAAGAACAATAATGTGCAGTAAATAAAATGAGTAGAGAATAATAGAATGCTTAGATATTTATAGAGGTTCCGCCTCCAGCATCAATCCTCTCTTCCAGCTTCACGTCGGGGTCCCGGTTATTTATACCGGTTGTGTTTCACTATATCAAACAAATTGAAGATGTACAATATAAGCCTCTTCACGGCGAAATCTCACTGCTGAGTCTTTCTAGCTTCTTCACTAAGCTAATCACTCAAACTACAGTGATGAAACAACTATCAATTCCTTATACACGAAAGGAATTACAACAACAATGAGGAATATCAAATTTCCTCTATACAATAGATCACATGTATATGTAAAGATTTTTCGCTTGAAGATGTATGAGCCTTTTCTTTTCTGTGGTTTTTTCTTTTCTCAAAAGAACATTCTCTCTTTCTTTTTTATTTGAATTAAACACTCCATATATGAAGAGAACATAATGGTCACTTTCCACGTGACAATCTTGAATTTATTTTTGAATTTTTGTAATTAAAAAATAATTTGAATCTGTTGGAGAGGATCTGCATTCCGTGATATTCTTGATGAGGATAAGCTTAGATAAATCAATTTGACTGAGATCTTCTTTGGATATGTCTCTTGGATCAAGTTTGTTAAAGATATCCCTCACATTGTGGAACCATATCTTGATGTAACAACCATATTTCTTATCCTTATCTTTGTAACTGCTGGATCTCCCAAAATATAGCACAAATATCTAGATTTAAATCTTGATAAAACTTGTAAGTCTTATATGATCTCACTTTATCAAAAAATAAAATCATTAAATAAAATCTTGTAAAACTTTATATAAATTAAAAAACCCCAAGATATAAAATCCAACTTTAGTAAAACACATCAAGTATATTATCCAAATATACTTGACACGTAGAGCTAGGCCTTGAAATTTATTAAAAACTATCAGTATAAAAATTAGAACGTAACCTGAAAAAAATTCGTGATAGATATGAAAGGTTCTGAAAGTGCTTCTAAAGTAAACCTGTTAACTGTATTCTTGTTATGAAGGTTCTAAAAGTGCTTCTGAAACAAACCTGTCAACTGTTCTCCTATTGTAAAGGTTCTGAAAGTGCTTCTGAAAGGTTAACACGATAACTACGAATACACTACGCAACCTCTGAAACACCTTCTACCGGAACAAAAATAGTCTATATAACTCTTTTGAAGGTTTTGAACAAGCTTCTGTCTCCTTGTTCAACTTAGAAAAATTTACGTACTATCTTCTGAAACAACTTCTGATAAGCTCAAACATACGTTACACATTATTCCTCTTTTGTTAACATCAAAACTAAATTAGAGAACTTAACATTCTCCCCCTTTTTGATGATAACAAAACACCATTAGATAGATAAAATAGAAACAACTTTCATGTTCAAGCAAGCATATATTCCTATAACAGAAAAGCATCATAAGCACAATAGAATCATTATAAATGCATTGATCATATGCACAATAGTAAGCATTGATCATAAACACATTGATCATAAGCACTCATATGCACAATAGAATTATTCTCCCCCTTTTTGTTAACAGCAAAAGGGATAACTCCCCCTTAATCGATGTATAAAAGATAAAAGAAGTCTTTTACAACTTAATTCCAAAACAAAATTTAAGACAAAGAACTAAGATTTTCTGGATCTTGTGACTCGAGAGGTAGAGGGAGTGGTGGAAGGTTTGGTAGAGGAAGGTTTTTCTAGTGAAGTATCTAAGTCAATGATATGTGCGCTAGAGCGAACATAATCTGGAAATTTGCTGGATAAGAACAACTTGATTTCACCATGAAGACTTGTGACAGATTGGGAGGTTTTATTCGTCTTGGAGTCCAAAGTCTTGAAGGAGTTAGTAACTGAATCTCCTATCTTCCTCACTTGAGAGACAAACTTGTCAAAAGCAATCACATTGTTAGATAAATCTTGCTTGACTCTCGCACTAAACTCATCATAGAGAATTCTATAGTGATGGAGATCAGTAAGCATTTTCTCAGAATTTTTCTTAATATCAGAAAGAATATCAGAAGTTTGTTTAACTTGTAACTCCATTGCTTCTAGTCTCCTAAGATCAGACCGTTGAAGAACTGAAACTTCATCTATCAAAGCTGTCTTAACTAAATCCGATAGCTCATGTTTCAAAGCTTCTCGCATAACATTCTTCATTTGTTCTAGATCAACATTGGTTGTAGCTTCTTTTGTTCCACTCTTCCCAGCCTCATCAGCATATGGTTGCTCCCTATGGTTTGTTCCAAACTCTATTCTAGGTTCTGAACTAGGTTCTAAACCTCCTTCTTGAACAGGTATCGAAGAAGTTCCAAAAGAAATAATTCTTTTCATATGCCTTTGATGGACAAAATGTGCACCATCATTCGCATACCATAAACAATCCTTAACAAAGATCGACATATGATGAAAAACTTCTTTACCTATCCTCTTTAAACACAAACAACCACATGAGTATATTCCCAAATACCAAACTTTCTTTATTTCTCCATATTTGATCAATGACTCTAGAAGCCATGTCCACATTCTTTTTATTAATCATCACAAAGATAATTTGAGCATGTTCTATGGACATTGAAGTAGAACTGCCCTTCCTTGGACATAGACATTCAATAATAATCTTGTGTATGATTTGAGGAAACAACTCGAAATCAATGACCATTGCTTCTTTTCCATAATCCATTTGTAAGCCTCCATTTTTAGCAGCAAACAGATCATTCCTAGGCATGTTCGTAATCTCTACATCATCATTTACATCATGTAGGTGTAGACATTTAATTACATCTGCCCTAGAAATTGTAATGCCTTGATCACATACCCTAGAAACTAAAACATTCCCTTCCGAAAGACTTAAACTTCCATAAAATTCTTTGACACACTCGCCATAAACTAGAACTTGAGTAGAGCAAAGTTCCATGCATCCTATGGGTTCTAACTGTTCATTCTAGTAAAATCCATTACTTGTAAAGAAATTAAAATCTACAAAACTACAAGAACACACCTCGTTTTTCTTCCTTCAAAGAGATTTTGAAATTGAGGGTTTCAAACTTGGTACATTCCTTTGTTTCGTTTGCTTCTTGGCTGTTTTCTTGGGCGGAGAGGTTTCTTAAGTAACCTTTTCTTTCCCTTTTGAAGACGATGCAACCCGTTTTCTTTTGGAAATTTTCTTGGAACCTATGATAGATTCAGAGTCAGGGAACTCGGATTCTCCTCTATTGAAGGTTCTTGAAGTTTTTTCCGAAGAATTTGAAGATTCATCATGAATCACTAAAGGCTTGTTGGGTGATTTTGTTTTGAAGGATTTTTGTTTGAGACGTTCTGAAGATTTAGGCGCCATTGGAGTTGCAATGAGAGAGAAGGAAAACAGAGAGAGAAAGAAAGAGCAGATTGCGAAGAAAGTTAGAGAAGGAAGGAAATGAATGAAGGGAAAAAAAATATTTTTTTTATGAATAAAGATTTTCAAATATTGAAGGTTTCGGGGGAAAAAAAATTAAAAAGGGTTACAAATTCCTAATTCATTTGTAATAAATTCAAATTTTACCTTTTCAAGAGGTTTAGTAAAAATGTCTGCAAATTGATTATCGGTTGGCACAAATTCAACATTTATATCTCCATTATGCACATGATCTCTAATAAAATGATGTCTCATTTCTATGTGCTTTGACCTAGAATGATGTACTGGATTTTTGTCAAATTTATTGCACTCGTGTTGTCACATTTAATTGGCACAGTTTTAAAATTTATTCCATAATCATTCAATTGTTATTTTATCCATAAAACTTGTGCACAACAATTACTAATAGAAACATATTCAGCTTCAGCTGTGGATAGAGCAACAGAATTTTGTTTTTTAGAAGACCAAGAAATTAATTTATCACCTAGGAATTGACAAGTACTAGATGTGCTTTTTCTATCAATTTTACAACCAGCATAATCTGCATCAGAATATCCTATTAAATCAAAATTTTGATTTTTAGGATACCAGATGCGTAAATTTGAAGTATTAACTAGGTATTTGAAAATTCTCTTTACAGCTAATAAATGAATTTATGTTGGTGCAACTTGAAATCTAGCACACAAACATACACTGAACAAAATATCAGGTCTTGATGCAGTCGAGTACAATAAAGAACCTATAAGACTCCTATAAAGTTTTTCACTTACCTTCTATCCATTTGAGTCAGAGTCTAACCTTGATGAAGTACTCATAGGGGTTGTAACCTTTTTGCATCCATCATATCCAAATTTCTTCAATATTTGTTTTGTGTATTTTTCTTGATGAACAAAGATTCCTTCTTTTGTTTTTTTTATTTGAAGTCCCAAAAAGAATGTCAACTCTCCCATCATTGACATTTCAAATTCTGCCTGCATGGTCTCAGCAAATTCATGGCACAACAATTCTTTAGTAGATCTAAAGATAATATCATCCACATATATTTGTGCAACCAAGATATCATTATCAAAAGTTTTCAAGAATAAAGGAGTGTCAACTTTTCCTCTATGAAAACCTTTAGAGATCAAAAACATACTCAATCTTTCATACCAAGCTCTTGGAGCTTGTTTCAAACCATATAGTGCTTTATTTAATTTAAAAACATAATTTGATTTGAAAGAATCTTCAAAACCAGGTGGTTGTTCTACATAAACTTCTTCTTTTATAAAACCATTTAAAAATGCACTTTTTACATCCATTTGAAAAAATTTAAAATCTTTATAAGATGCATATGCAAGCATTAACCGTATTGCTTCTAGTCTAGCAATAGGTGCATAGTTTCATCAAAATCTATTCCTTCTTCTTGTGAATAACCTTTAGCTACTAATCTTGCTTTATTTCTTATAATTTTACCGTCTTCATCTAATTTATTTTTAAACACCCATTTAGTTCCAATGATAGACTTTCCTCTAGGTCTAGGAACTAAGTTCCATACATTGTTTCTTTGAAATTGATTTAATTCTTCTTGCACAGAGATAATCCAATTATCATCATTTAATGCTTCTTCCATATTACTAGGTTCAATTTCGGATAACAACACAAAATGATTTTCAAGATTTTGTAGATTAGCTCTTGTTTTAACACCAAATTGAACATTACCTATTATTTGATCGGAAGGATGCGCAGACTTATACCTCCAAGCTTTAGAAGCCTCTTGTTCAGATCTTACAACTTCTGAAGTACCTTCTTTAGTTGCCTCTGAAATAGGTTCTGAATGACCAAATCCTCGAATGTTAACAGCAGGTGCTTCTAACTTAGGTTCTAAACTAACTTCTACTTTAGAATTGGAGTCCTTTTCCTCATCAGAATCAACATCCTCGAAACATCTCATAAGCAATCTTTGATGTCATGGGTCGAATGAAAACTCTATTGATGATATAGCAAGCTATAGAAACTGCTTCCTTTTTCTTCCTAAGTTATGCTATTGAACAATGAAGCATCTCCAGTCATATGTCTAGAACATCCACTATCCAAATACCATGTTCCTCTTTGTTTTAGCTTCATGTTCCTGTACAAATAAAAAGAATTAAGTCATTTTAGGAACCCAAGCAAGTTTGGGCCCTTTAAAAGATAAGCTCATTTGATTTCTTCGATTTACTTGTTGACTACTGAGCTTTTTCTCTTATAATAGCAAAACTTCTCAATATGACCAAATTTATTACAGAAGAAACATGCATAAGAATTAACATTCCTATACTTGTCATTTACCCGTTTCTCGAGATTCTGGTTTGTATAACTTCTGTTATTCCTTCTGGTATTGCTTCTGTAGTACCCATTGTGTGGATACCTCTTGTCAAAATAACTTCTGTAAAAGTCTATGGTATTTCCTCTTTTAACATTATTTGTATTCGAAATGTACTTTTTTCTTTTGAATTCATCACTTAAGACTTGTTTAACCTTAAGAAAAATGTACTTTGATTCGATTTTGAACTCGAACCATGCTCATGTCCTAATCCATGTTTTCCATTTGAAACTCTTTGTGAAGAAATCAACATGGTCAATTTCTTGTCACTTTCATCAAATTTCTTAAAGGTAGTTTTCAACGAATTGAATAGTTCATCAATCTTTACCTTCATGTTACTTGTTTTCTACTTCAAGTAGGTGATTTTCTATTCTTAATTTTTCAATACTCACATGCATGGATTCATTTTCTTGTTTCAGGATATCATTTTCATCCGCAAGTAACGTATTTGTTTACTTTATTGCCTCCTTTTCATTCTTAAGAGCTTTTATTTCATTTTTATACTTAGATAGTCTTATATCAGCCCTTTTTAATGCCTTTAATAGCTTACTCATTTCTACTAGCATGTCAGTATCAGTTACATCTTCATCAGATTCAGAGTGTACCTCAGAACTAGCCATTAGACAAAGATTTACCTCATCCTCTTCTTCTTCTTAATCTTCTGAATTTGTTTCTATATCCTCTAAATCACTCCATGTTGCTAGCATTGCTCGACTTTTCTTTTTATAATTTTCCATTTTCTTAATCAGTGTTGGACATTCATATTTGATGTGTCCAGGCTTTTTGCATTCATAACATTGAATCTCCCTTTTCTCTTTCTTCTTTTCTTTCTCCTTGTAAGCTTTTCCTGCATCATTATGCTTATATTCAGTACTTTTCTTGAAAACACTAAATTCCTTACCTCTTTGCTTCTTGAGCAGCCTGTTGAGTCTACGTGCTAGAAGACTGATGTCCTCTTCTTTCTCATCGTCGCTATCATCCGTTTTAGTTTCATTTTGCTTTATTTCCTTGACTTTAAATGCAATTCCTTTGGTACCGTCTTCTCCTCTTTGCATGGTTTTTATGTGTGACTCATATGCCATGAGCTTTTCTCTCAATTGACTGAGAGTTAGCTTGTTTAGGTCTTGAGCTTCCTCTATAGCAGTTTCTTTGCATCCCAAGATGGTGGCAATATCCTTAACATTTTCCTCACAAGATCTAGATCTGAAGTTTCTTTCCAAGTGATGCAAGCTCATTTATAATAGCTGTAAACTTATTAAAAGCATCTTTGACATCTTCATTAGACTTAAACTTAAAATAATTCATACTGTTGAATTAAAGCATTTATCTTGGTTTCCTTGATGGTATCAGTCCCTTCATATGTATCGGATAGGATATCCCAAATCTCCTTTGCACTTGCGCACGATGATATCAAATAGAACTCTGACGGTGCAATAGTAGTCAGTAACAAATTTTTTGCTTTGTTGTTCTTCTTGATAATTTTCTTCTCCGAATCTAACATGGTCGAATTTCCATTCAAGGTGATCACATTGTCTCCAGGTGAAATGACCTGCCACGAATCATAATCATTAGCTTTAATATAGGTTTCCATACGCATCTTCCAGTATGAGAAGTTTAAGCCATCGAAGTAGGGAGCTCGATTAATTGCAACATTATTTTCAACCATTTTGGATCACTCAAAATAGATGAGTCCTGCTCTGATACCAATTGTTGGTCTCAATTAAATTAATCAAGAGGGGAGTGAATTAATTAATTACTTAAAGTTTCACTTTTTGCAAATCATTCAAAACTCTTGACTAATAAAATCACGTGAATGACAATAATGAAGAACAATACTGTGTAATAAATAAAATGAGTAGAGAATAATAGAATGCTTAGATATTTATAGAGGTTCTGCCTCGAGCATCAGTCCTCTCTTCCAGCCCACGCGGGGGTCCCGGTTGTCTATACCGATTGTGTTTCACTATATCAAACAAATTGAAGATGTATAATATAAGCCTCTTCATGACAAAATCTCACTGCTGAGTCTTTCTAGCTTCTTCATTAAGCTAATCTCTCAAACTACAGTGATGAAACAACTATCAATTCCTTATACACGAAAGGAATTACAAAAACAATGAGGAATATCAAATTTCCTCTATACAATAGATCACATGTATATGTAAAGTTTTTTCGCTTGAAGATGTATGAGCCTTTTCTTGTCCATGGTTTTTTCTTTTCTCAAAAGAACATTCTCTCTTTTTTTTTTTTTGAATTAAACACTCCTTATATGAAGAGAACATAATGGTTACTTTCTACGTGACAATCTTGAATTTATTTTTGAATTTTTGTAATTAAAAAATAAGTTGAATCTGTTGGAGAGGATCTGCATTCCGTGATATTCTTGATGAGGATAAGCTTGGATAAATCAGTTTGATCGGGATCTTCTTTGGATATATCTCTTGGATCAAGTTTGTTGAAGATATCCCTCACATTGTGGAACTATATCTTGATGTAACAACCATATTTCTTATCCTTATCTTTGTAACTGCTGGATCTCCCAAAATATAGCTCAAATATCTAGATTTAAATCTTGATAAAACTTGTAAATCTTAAATGATCTCATTTTATCAGAAAATAAAATCATGTAAAACTTTATATAAATTGAAAAACCCTAAGATATAAAATCCAACTTTAGTAAAACACATCAAGCATATTACCCAAATATACTTGACACGTGGAGCTAGGCCTTGAAATTTTTTAAAAACTATCGGTATAAAAATTAGAACGTAACCTGAAAAAAATTCGTGACAGATATGAAAGGTTCTGAAAGTGCTTCTAAAGCAAACCTGTTAACTGTCTTCCTGTTATGAAGGTTCTGAAAGTGCTTCTGAAACAAACCTGTTAACTGTTCTCCTATTGTAAAGGTTTTGAAAGTTCTTCTGAAAGGTTAACACGATAACTACAGATACACTATACAACCTCTGAAACACCTTATGTCAGAACAAAAATAGTCTATATAACTCTTTTGAATGTTCTGAACAAGCTTCTGTCTCCTTGTTCAATTTAGAAAAATTTACGTACTATCCTCTAAAACAACTTCTGACAATCTCAAACATACGTTACACATTATTCCTCTTTTGTTAACATCAAAACTAAATTAGAAAAACTTAACATTCTCCCCCTAACAATCATTATCTATGTTGTAGATGAGATACATCCTAGAAATGAATGAGAGAAAGCAATCACCCCCCTATAGTATTTCAGATATTAGGATTCTATAGTGATACTTCTTCAAATGGCTTGCTAGGAGGATACAGTCTCTATTGCATTTAATCTATCAGATTTGAGGACAAATCTCTTTGAGGCCAGAGGAGATGATAGGAATCAAAATCCTATAAGACCTATCATTAGGGCAAGAGCCAAAGGATTTCAAATCTTGATGATGAGGATCCTTTTTGAGCAAATCAACCCTTAAATTATTTATATACTAACCTCTTTTCTATTACTCTTGTATCGTGTATTCCAATAGGCATACTTATTAGCCTTTATAGGGCAATGGATAAACTTACTAGGATTCAGCTTATAGGTTACCCATGGACTGACTTAAACCGAAGATGAGCTAGACCGACGAATTGATTTAAAGAATTGGCTTGTGAAGACTATTTTTGTATTTTTTTATTTTTCTTTGAACAATTTATTTTATAAGCTTTTAGGTCATTTTATTTGGTAATATTTTGTGGATTTAGGATCAGCCACCCTTTAGTGGCATAGTTGTAATTGTTTTAGACATTTCAACCTTAATTGGAACAAGTATAAATATTTTCTAACTAAGGTTTTTGAGGGACTTTTGAACAATTTAGAAATTTGAAAATTTGTAGTCGTGGGAACCTCCTCTTCACGCCATCTACTATTATCAATTTCATTATAAATTGTGGTGAGTTGGCTTAGCAAAATCTTGTGAGTCATATCAACTTTTTACTAAGTTGCTTCTTATTATTACTATTGTGTAACATCTAATGATAATAGGTTGGTTTTTATTTGTCTATTTACACCTAAACTAGGGTTCAAATATTGAAAGACCAATTACATAATGGCAATATAACTAATCCTCCAATTGCGTAAATCCTCAATTCTTATAAACCAATTTCACAATAAGGATGTGATCAAGATTGAATATTTAAGTATGATAGGCTTTGATACCACAAGATGATGTGCTTAAAACCAAGCATAAGCACACAAAACCTAATTGAAAGACCAATTACATAATGGCAATACAACTTGATATGATGCAAACTCCATGAATCACGCAAGAAGGACCTACCAAGGTTGGGAAATGCAAATTCAGGATGAAGTTAACATAACCCCATATCTTATGCTACAGGTCTCGGAATTAGACGATTCAAGAATGAGATGAAAACGCATGTTCTCAAACACAATTTAAGCTTAAGAATCACCGAAATATGATTCGTATATCTTTAAGATATGGATGAGGGTTAATGGACTTCCTTGAGAGAAATAATTAAACGTAAATCCTAATAAGAACAAAAAAGAAAGAACAAGGCGTTGCAATCGAAAGATTGATATACCTAAGAACACCACAAGGATGAGCACTCCTAATAAGTTCAAAGATTCTATCAAGAACCAAGAGAGAGCAAGACTCACTTAAAAAAAAATATGTTATGAATTTTTCACTCCAAAGGTGAAGGTTTGCCTTTTATAATGGGCAACACTTGATACGAACCACGCCAACCCGTGACGAAACCCAATACCAATACGTTCGGAAATTCGTTGCCTAAGACGCCCAAACACCTAAGTGGAAACCGCGACCTGTTGTCTATAAGCGAGACAAGAACCTTGGTATGAATGAAGACACCACAATCGAGATGAAAGATCGATTAATAAGTCGGGATGAACGCCACGGAAATCAATCCAATAAGTTCGATTTAGTTCTTGAAGAACCAAGAGCGGAGCCTCTCAAAAGTGTTTAATGTTCAAAGATGTAAGTTCCCCATTGTTCTAAACCCTAGGAGCTTTTATACTAGGGTTACAATTCGTGTAAAATAAGTCTAAAACGACGTAGTTTAGATAAGTGGCGTAAAAACGCGAAAACAGAACAAGCTGGCCGCAGAGGATACACGGCCGTGTACACTCCCGTGTACTTTGGCCGTGTACCTTTCTGTGCAACTTCTAGCAACATACACGCCCGTGTACTTTGGCCATGTATCTTTCTATGCAACTTCTGGCAACATACACGCCCGTGTACTTTGGCCGTGTATCTTTCTGTGGATTTGCTTGACTCCATACACGGCCGTGCCTTGACAGTACACGCCCTCTTCAACCCTTGTTCGGTGTAACTTGTATAAGAGCAAGGGTCTTCCCATGGTTGTTTCAATCCGTTCCAACTTCATGATTGCCCCAATCCTTCCCGGCTTCCTGGATATCCTTTATCAACCCGTTAAGTGCTTCCTTGAGTCGTTTCGCTCGACTTCTTGTGATCCGTCCAGGCGGCACTTCAAGAGGATCCACATTCCTTCTTCCAGCTTGACTCTCATCATGGATCTCATCATTCCCCTCCTCTTGAGAAGGATTTGTCCTCAAATCGTCACCTACATCAAAAGGACTCAGATCAGTAACATTAAATGTGGCACTTACTTGATACTCACCAGGCAAATCTATCTTGTATGCATTGTCGTTGATGCGCTCAAGAACTTGAAATGGTCCATCGCCTCTAGGAAGTAGTTTAGATCGATGCTGCACGGGAAACCGTTCTTTACGCATGTGAACCCAAACCCAATCTCCCGGTTCAAAAACAGCTTGTCGACGACCCTTGTTGGCTTGTTTCACATACTACTCTATTCGTCGTTCAATGTTCAGCCTTGCCTTCTCATGGATTGTTGAACAAATTCGGCCTTCTTCTTGCCATCTAAATTAACATACTCAGAAATAGGCAAAGGTGATAAATCCAAAGGAGTTAGTGGATTAAAACTGTACACAATTTCAAAAGGAGAAAATTTAGTAGCAGAATGCTATGTACGGTTATAGGCAAATTCAACATGCGGCAAACAATCCTCCCAACTTTTAATATTCCTTTTAATTATAGCCCTCAACAAAGTAGATAAAGTTCGATTCACTACCTCAGTTTGACCATCAGTCTGTGGATGACAAGTAGTAGAAAACAATAACTTAGTTCCTAACTTAGTCCATAAAGGCTTCCAAAAGTGGCTTAAGAACTTAGCATCCCTATCTGAACAATTGTTCTAGGCATACCATGCAATCGCACAACTTCCCTAAAGAATAATTAGCAATATTACAAGCATCATCCATTTTGTTACAAGGAATGAAATGTGACATTTTAGAAAACCTATCAACAACTACAAAAACAGAATCCCGACCATATCTAGACCTGGGTAATCCTAAGACAAAATCCATAGAAATATCTACCCAAGGCTCATGAGGAATGGGAAGTGGGGTGAAAAGCCCTTGAGGTTGGACTCTAGATTTCGCTTGCTTACATGTGACACATCGCTCACAAATCCTCTCAACATCTCGTTTTAAAGTGAGGCCAATAGAAGTGTTCCTACAATACCCCTAATGTTTTAGCTACTCCAAAGTGTCCCATTAAACCTCCTCCATAAGACTCCCTCATAAGTAATTCTCTTAGAGAACAAATTGCAATGCACAGTTTACTCTCCCTAAACAAGAATCCGTCATGTTTATAAAATTTTCCATGCCCACTCTTCTCACATTGCACATACTCCTCACAAAAATCTCGATCAGCAGCATATAACTCCTTAATGTGCTCAAAACCAAGAAGTTTAGAACTAAGAGTAGAGTAAGAGTATAACCTTCTCAAAAGTGCATTAGCAACTACATTCTCTTTACCTTGCTTGTAGTGGATGACAAAATGGAAATGTTTCAATGAACTCCACCCAACGAGCATGCCTTTTGTTCAGCTTGTGTTGCCCCTTCAAATACTTCAAGGATTCATGATCAGTGTGGATCACAAACTCTTTTGGCCAAAGGTAATGTTGCCACGTCTCCAGGGCTCGAACCAATGCATATAGCTCATTGTTGTAATTAGGGTAATTCAAGGTTGCCCCACTTAGCTTCTTGCTAAAGAATGTAATCGGTCTTCTCTCCTGCATAAGCACTGCTCCAATACCTAATCCTGAAGCATCACACTCAATTTCAAATGTTTTAGCAAAGTTAGGTAAATCAAGTAACAGCGCCTGAGTCAGCTTATTTTTAAGCGTCTAAAAGGCCTTCTCTTGTTGTTCTCCCCAGCTAAAACCCCACGTTCTTCTTAATTACCTCAGTAAGTGGTGCTGCAATGGTGCTGAAATCCTTCACAAATCTCCTGTAAAAGCTCGCTAGTCCATGGAAACTCTGCACATTACTTATACTGGTTAGACTAAGCTATTGTTGGATCACACGAACCTTTTCTTCATCAACCCGTATTCCCTACGCACTAACAACAAAACCAAGAAACACAAGTTTGTCTGTGCAAAAAGTGCACTTCTTGAGGTTAGCATATAATTGTTCCTTTCGAAGCACTTTCTAAAACATCTCTCAAGTGTGACATATGATCTTCCAAACTTTTGCTGTAAATAAGAAATGTCGTCAAAATAGACAACCACAAATTTTCCAATAAATGTCCTCAAAACATGGTTCATAAGTCTCATAAAAGTACTAGGTGCATTAGTTAACCCGAAAGGCATTACTAACCACTCATACAATCCATATTTTGTCTTAAATGCAGTTTTCCATTCATCACCTTCTTTCATTCTAATTTGGTGATATCCACTTTTTAGATCAATTTTAGAAAAGACACTAGACTCATGCAACTCATCTAACATGTCATCTAAGCGAGGAATGGGATGACGATACTTTACCGTGATGTTGTTGATGGCGCAGCAGTCAACACACATTCTCCATGTCCCATCCTTCTTAGGCACCAAGATCATAGGCACTGCACATGGACTCATGCTTTCTCTCACATACCCCCTCTCCATTAATTCATCGACCTACCTTTGAAGTTCATTTGTCTCCTCCGGATTGCTCCTATAAGCTGGCTTGTTTGGAATCGATGCTCCGGGTAAAAGGTAAATCTGGTGCTCAATACCACGAACAGGTGGTAATACCTTTGGAATCTCCTCGGGAAAAGACATTTTCAAAGTCCTGCACAAGAGACACAACCACATTAAAGCAAAGAGTTAGATAATTCGTTAAGTAGTCAAACATGTTTCTTTGAAAACCAGCAACAACATAGGTTGCCTCATCACTAACGCTCTCCTTACTACACTCGCTCTTGCCACACAACTCTCCTTTCGCAAGGCTGCCCTCTCCTTTTCACTCACCACCAAAGTTGATCCCCCTTCAACTTAGCCTCTCACACTCTTTCCAGCCTTCCTCTCCTTTTCCTTTTGATCTTGACTTTTATATTCCTTTTTCTTCTCATTGTCTTTTGCTCTCTCACTCTCACTCTGCTTTTCACTCACCTTGTGTTTTGCAAACGACTGTTGTAGCTGCAACTGGTCCTCATACACCTGCTTAGGTGTTAACGGTTTAAGATTAAAGCTCTTCCCTTGGTGAACAAGCATATACTTGTTAGAAAAGCCATCATGCACAACCTTCCTATCAAATTGCCATGGCCTCCCCAAAACACATGACATGCTTGCATTGGCACTACATCACATAACACCTCATCCTCATACCTACCAATGCGAAACCCAATCAAGGCTTGCTTACTCACCTTAGTCTCACCACTATCATTTAACCACTGCAATTTATATGGACTAGGGTGTCTAATAGTTTTGAGCCTCAGCCTCTCAACAATACAATTACTCACTACATTGGTGCAACTTCCCCCATCAATAATCAAACTACAAATGTGATCTCCTAGATAACATCTGGTATGAAATATTATTCCCCTTTGCACCTCCTCTTCTTCCTTCACCTGCACATTCAAAGCTCTCTTCACTACTGCCACTAGCCTTCCCATTGTAGCTCCTCATCATCACTAGCATCCTCTAATGGAAGCATATCCTCTTTTTCACTATCCCCTCAGTCTCATACTCTCCATCATCACGCAAAATCATCACACGCCTATTTGGACATTGACTAGCAATATGGCCTCTACCTTGACATTTAAAACATCTAATGTCACGATTTCTAGATTAGAAGATTCAGGGTTACCTTGATTACCAGGAGTAGAACCCGCTTGCCTCAGCTCCCCTTTTGGGTTTTGGGGGGTAAAGGCTTTTCTTCCTTCTTCCATTATTAGTCTTCCAAGGATGAACCATTACCCTGTTTTTTAACCGTACATTACTACTACCTCTCTCCCTTTTTCTGGTTCTCAACTTTTATAGCCATGTGGACCATAACCTCCAATTCTACAAATGCTGCAATTCAAACAACATTTTTGGGATTTCTCTTTAACCCAGCAAAAATCTAGCCATTGAGCCTCTCTATCCTCCTCTACATTCACCCTAATCGTAGTGACTTCCATCTCCTTGAAATAACTCATCTACACTTCAGCTTCCCTGCCTCAGAGTTTGCAACTTGTTTTTGCAATTCACGATAGTAAACGCAGGTACAAACCACTTTTTCATCACTCTTTTCATCTTTTCCCAAACCAATAGGGGCTCGCCACTCCCCCCTTTCTATTCAACATTAATTATCCACCACACTATAGCATAACCAAAATTCAAGCAGCAAGTTTTACTTTCTTTTTTCCCACTATGGTTTTTGACAATCAAACACCATCTCCACCATTTTCTCCCACTCAAGTTTCGCCCGGGATCATTCTTCCCTTGGAAAGGAGGAATCTTCATCTTTATGCTACTCAATTGATCATCCTCTCTATTCCTATCTCCTCTATCTTCCCAATCCTTAGTTCCTCTATTCCGACCACTATATCCTCTATAACTCCCGATAGAAGGCTCACAAAATCATCATCCGACATTTTATCTCCCCCCTCGGACTCTCCTAAGGACTCTCCCTCTTATGCCCCTTTGGAAAAATTTTTGATTGCCTAGTTTTCTCCCCCTCTCAGAATTTTTCCATTCCTTTTGGAAATCCCTTCATTTTTCCCCCCAAGCCTCAATCTAACCAACACAAACCTTCCCCCCCCACCTTTTTGGGGAAAAAATTTTCTGAATAGTTCCTTAGAAAAGATTAGTATGACCAAAATATATATAAATTAAACCCCACGATACACTCCCTTGGGTTTGCTCAAATAGATATCACACAGCACTTGGTACCACAAATAATGTGTACAATCGCAAATTTTCCCCTTCTCAATTCTCTTAAATAACCCAAAAAAACACCAATTTCCTTTCCCCTAAATTAAAAAAACCTTGGGGTTCGAAATTTTTTCCCCCTATTTTTCTATCCGGATTTTTTTTTTTTTTGTCTTGGTTTTGCTTTTTACACTTTTTTTTTTCTTTTCTTTTCTCTTCTTTTTTTTTTGTTTTATTTTTTCTTTTTTTTTTTTTTTTTAAAACAATCGCCTAGTCGATATTAACTACGAAGACAATCAATGCTAAAAAATTGAATACGATAATTGAATGAATGATTGGAGTTGGGGTTTTTGATTTTACCTTCCTCAACCGAACTTGATGTTTTAAAAACCCAAAGCTCTGATCCCAAACTGATACGAACTACGCCAACTCGTGAAAAACCCCAAATACCAATACGTTCGGAAATTCATTGCCTAGCCCCCAAAACCCCAAAAGGGAAAAACCGCGACCTGTTGTCATAAGTGAGACAAGAACCTTGGTATAAATGAAGACGCCAAAATTGGGGATAAAAGACAGTTTGATAAGTCGGGTGAACGCCATGGAAATCAATCCGATAAGTTTGTTTAGTTCTTAAAGAACCAAGAGGGGGAGCCTCTCAAAAGTTTTTAATTTTTCAAAATGAAAAGTTCCCCTTTGTTCTAAACCCTAGGAGCTTTTATACTGGGTTTTACAATTGTGTAAAACAGCCAAAATGAATAGTTTAGATAATGGCGTAAAAACACGAAAACAAAACAAGCTGGCCGGCGGGGGTACACGCCGTGACACCCCCGTGTACTTTGGCCGTGTACCTTTCTGTGCAACTTCGGAACATACCGCCCGTGTATTTTGGGCCGTGTATCTTTCCGTGGATTTGCTTGACTCCAATACGGCCGTGCCTTGAAAGTACATCCCCTCTTCAACCCGTGTCCGGTGGACTTGTAAAAGACAAGGGTTTTTCCCAGGGGTTGTTCCAATCCGTTCCAACTTCATGTTTCCCCCAAACCCCTTCTTGGCTTCATGGACATCCTTTTCAACCCTTATTGTTTCCCTTGATCCACTTGACTTTTTGATCGGTCCAGGTGGCATTCAAGAAGATCCACTTCCCTTTTTCTTCCAGCTTGACTCTCATCATGGGTCTCATCAACACCTTACAATTTACTTAGACCTAGACTAACCCAAGTCCATTTAATAAGGCCCAAAAATCAAATTGCAATTCCGTCCATGTTCAGCTATTTTAATATGTACCGAAAAAAAAAAACTAAGATACTAAAAAGCTTAAAAACACTAAACAATAAAATAAAATAAAGGTATAGATTAGCCCAAACATAAATGAAAACCTTCATGCTCCTTTTGCCCAAATTTTGCTTTGTAATTAGAGAGAAATTGGGTTGGAATTGAATACACCCCTCAAGCCTCTATTCCTCCAATTTTGCTTAAGCAATTTACCATCTTGGGCTTCAATTTTTCATGACTTAAGCATGTTCCCCAAAAAAGTTGCCCAAAATTTTTTTAGACCTCTTTAAAAAACCTTCCGATCTTACCCTTATGATTGCCCTCCAAGGCTTTATAATTCATCCTTGCTACATTCCTTAACTTGTTCCTTTTTCCAAAAGTCCCCATATTCCCTCCTTGGAGAATTTTTTCCCCAAACCAAAAGGGTCATCACCTAAACAAAAAAAAGATAAATTGGCAACATTAAAAGTGGCACTTATATTATACTCACCAGGCAAACAATTTTGTGGGGATTTCATTGATCTTCTCCAAACTTGGAAAAAAGGGAAAGTCCCCCCTTTGGTAACTCTTTTTTTTTTTGAGCTTTCACACGCTCATGCAGCTTTCTCACATATCAACCTTTGCCTGTGCCCCTTTATGCTTAAAAATAGTAATATTAGGCATGGGCAATAAATCAATGGTGTCATAGGATTAAATCCATACACAATTTAAATGGTGAACAATTAGTTGTGCTAGGAAAACCCTATTATAAGCAAATTTAATGAGGAAAAACATTTTTTCCCCAAGAATTAAACTTTTCTTTAAAACAGTCCTAAGAAAAGTGTTTAAGTCCTACTCACTACCTCAATTTACCCATCAGTTTTGGTAACAATAGTAGAGAAAACAATTTAGTACCAAGCTTACCCCCCCAATTTTCTCCAAAAAGTGACTTAGGAAACTTATGCCCTATCACTTACAATGCCCCTGGAAGCCCATGGGTTTACCACTTCCTAGAAAAAAAGTCAGCTACATGGAAGCCATTAACCTTTTTGCAAGCTATAAAATGTGCCATTTTTAAAAACCCTGTCCACAACTAAAAAAAAACAGAATCCTTGCCATTCCTTATCTAGGCACCTTTAAAAACAAAGTCCATAGATATTAAACTAAAAAAAAACAAAAAGGTAGAGGAGTTTTTAAAAACCATGAAACATCACTTTTGATTTTGCCCTTTTACAAGCAATGCAATACTCAAAATTTTTAGGGACATCACATTTCAAATGAGTCCAATAAAAATGTTTTAAAAATATCCAGAGTTTTATGTACCCCAAAATGCCCCATTAATCCTCCCTCATGGCCTTTTTCCACGAGCAAATTTTTATGGAACACTTAAGCACACAAAATCTTTTTTCTTTAAAAAATTTCCATTGCCCTATAGTAACCATTTTGAGACACTTTTTCACGAGCAGCATATACTTAGAAAATTCAATTCATGTAAAACATTTCTCTCAAAGTCTAAAGCCCAAAAAAATTTTTGTTTCAAGAGTGAAAGTAATGTAGCCTAGAAATAGCATCAACCACATTTCCCCCTCCCTTTTTTATGTTAATGACTAGGGAATTGTTCTAAAAACCAACCCAGGGGCATCCTTTTATCCGCTTCCCTTATCTTTCAAGTATTTTGGGGCTCATGAACTATAAATTACAAAATTCTTTAGGGAACAAATAATGCTGCTAATTTGAAAAGCTGCACAAAAGCATACTTTCCTTATCGTAAGGGAGTAGTTTAGGGCAGCCCCTTTAGTTTCTCACTAAAATAAGCAATCAGGGGCCTTCTTCATCAAAACCCCTCAATGCCTACATTTGTTTTCATCACTTTTAAAGTTCAAAAGTTTTAGAAAAATTTGGGCAAAGCAAGAATGGGTGCTTAGTCGCCTTTTCTTAAGGCAAAGGTTTGCTCTTTTTTTTCTCTCCCCATTTAAAAAACCACATGCTTTTTAAATATTCTTTAAAAAGGGCAAAACCAAGGTGCTGAAGTCCCTAACAAACCTCATTAGAAAAAAAGCTAACTATAAAAATTTCTCACTTCACTCCATTCTTAGGCATAGACCACTCTTGAAGGGCCCTTTAAAACCCTTTTCCTCATCAACTTATCTCCTTTTACACTCACAAACAAAGCTTAAGAACACTACATGATTGGTGCAAAAAGTGCATTTCTCAAATTGGGCATACAATTTTTCTTTTTAAGGAATGCATGACAACTCCAAATTTTCAATAGCAAGTCAAAACTAGTGCATAGATCAGAAGCCACAAAGAAAACAACAACAAATTTGCCAATAAAATCTCTTAGACAGGGTTCTTAATCTCAAAAAAGTGTTGGGGGGGGCATTAGATACCAGAAAGGCAAAACCCAAACTACTCATATAAACCATACTTAGTTTTAAAGGATTTTCCATCGCCCCCTTCCCTTTTTCCTAATCTGATGAGGGGCCCATTTTTTAAATCAATTTTGAAAAATAACAGGGACCAAAAGTTCATCAAGAAGGTCTTTAAAGGAATAGGGTTTTCGAAACTTGACTGGGTGTTATTGATTGCTCTCGTCACTACACATCCTCCCGTCCTATCCTTTTTAGGATTTAAATCACTAGGACAACACAAAGCACTCAAGCTTTCTTGCACCAACCTTTTATCATAACTCCCCCTTAACTTGCTTTTGTATTTCTTTGGTCTCTTGTGGATTGCTCCTATAAGCAGCCGAGGCAATATGATCTCAATCCCTTTCAAAGTTGGGAATCCCTTTTTTAACCTCCCCCTTTTGAAACACATCCTTATATTCTTGCAAAAGAAACTCAATGTAGCAAGGGTAGTAAATTTTTTTAGTTGTCAGCACTTAAAAAAATTTTTCTTGCAATAAAAAAATAAAGTGGTTTTTAGCCCAAATTCTTGTTGGACACTTAAAGCTATGTGTCCTCTCCTCAAACACTTAAAGATTTTATCTCACTTTTCCCTTGTTTTTTTTTGGATTCATTGGACTTGAACTGAGTTCTTTGAGGTGAAATGTAGTATTGTTAAAAGAAATACTTCCCTCCTTTTATTTCTTTCTTTCTAATTTAAGAATTAAAATTAAAAGAACCCTCCTAGGGTCCCTTTTCTCTTGAGTTGTGCTTTATTTTGGGGAGCTTGATGTACCAAGTCTTCTAATCCACAAATTTTTGTAGCTAAACCACATTCTAATGTATTTTTTAGCCATTTAGAAAACTGCCATAGTAGCTTTCCTATATTCTTTTACTTTGGCTCAATAAAAGACCCTCCATCTCCTTGAAATTTTCATCAAACCCTACTACCTTGTGTGAGTCTTTAGAGCTTGTTATGTGGTCCCTAGATACTAAGAAGGGACAAATATCCTTCTCATTAACCTCTTCTTTCAACCCAATATCCCTAAAGGTTTTTCATATCTAAGTCGCTCCTTTTGTAATTGATTACTAAGAAGAGATAGTCCGTGAACTCCAGGGGTCCCACCTTTACTTTCTTTCTTCATTTGAAATTATGGCAAGAAAAATACTCAATTTTATCTCCCACCAAAGAAAACCCCTCGGGATCACTTTTTCCTTTTAAAGGTGGGTTTTTAAAGCTTATCTATCAATTCGGTCCCTCTGCTCACTCCATTATCCTTCTTTTCCCTTCCCATCAATCCTCCTTCTACCTCCATCATCATGATGCCCTTTGATTTTTAACCTTTTTCAATTCTCTTGTATAGCTCCTCTGTGCTCCTTCATCCCCTTTTGCATTTAGCTGTAATAACCTCCACTAACAATCTATTTTTTCCTTGTGGAGGAGGGGTACCATCACCACCTTTTCCTCCCAAAATTTCAAGTAAAAAAAACAAAAAAAAAAAAAATGCAGAAAAATGGGACCTCACTGCACTTCTTAGTGTTTGCATCTTAGAGATGTATCACTTGTGTTTGTTCTCTCTAATGGGGCTTTTGTGTAAAGTTCTCTCTTCCCTTTTACCACTCAAAAGCTCTTTTTAAATTTTTAATAGATTCTCTACGAACACCTAAGAGTACTTACAAGGGCTTAAAAAAATTGAGCTTCTCTATTAAGCTTTTTCTTTTTTTTTTTTTTTTGTACTTTTGCTCTAACTCAACAGTTAATAAAGAAAGCTGATGCAAAAATTGAGAAAACAAAATTTTGCAATTTGCACTAATTGAGGACAATTGCAAATGGGTGTTGCATAAATTATAGGGAAAAAAGGGACTACAGAAATGTAATTTATTTAAAAAAAAAATTAGCACCCAAATTAAACAAAAGGCCATGCAAACAAAGAATTTTATCCAACCTTAGAACTGAGCTCTGAACCACATGATATGATGCATAATCCTGAATCACGTAAGAAAGATCTACCAAGGTTGGGAAAAGTAAATTTTTCATGAAGTTTAAAAAACCCCCTATCTCTGCTACAGGTCTCAAAATTGGATAATTCAAGAACAGAAGAATCTTATGTTTCAAAATAATTTGGCTCAAAATCACCGAAATTGATTTATATATCTTGAGATATGGACGAGGGTTAATGGACATCCCCGAGAGAAAAAATTAAAGCGAATCTTAAAAGAATAAAAAAAAAAAAAAGCCTACAACTCCTTATTGCACCGCCACAATTCCAATTCTTGGGATTAAAATTGATAAGAAGGATTAATAAGGATGAACCCTAATTCTCTCACAAATATCAAGTGTGATGAGATCCCCCGATGGGAGCTAAGCCAGAAAATGGAATGTGGATCCTCTTGAAGTGCCACCTGAACCGATCACAAGAACTCGACGAAACGATTCAAGGAAGCACTTAACGGGGTTTAAAAACGGGGGGGAATATAAAAACATCAACATTGAAGTTTAAAAAAAAAAACACTTTTGAGAGAATTCCTCTTGGTTCTTTAAAGAACTACTATAGAACTTATCGGTTTTTCTTCTGTCGCATTCACCCCAAACTTATCAATCGGTCTTCATCCCAATTATGGTTTTTTTCTACATAATTTACCAAGGTTTTGCCTAAACTTATGGGCCCAATGGATCGCATTTTCCCACTCGATTGTTTGGCATCTTGGGTAGCAATTCCGAACGTTTTGGGTTTTATTGGGTTTCGTCACACTTTGGGGGCGTGGTTCGTATCAGTTTGGTATCAGAGCCTAGGTTTGTTAAAACTTCAGTTGGGTTTTAAAGGGAAGGTAACATCAAAACCCCTAAGTCCAAACGTTCATATCAATTGTTCAAAACTTTTTTTCATAGTTTTTAATTTTTGTCATTGAAAGTGTAGTGTCTCCTTTTTCCATTTTTTGTTACAAAAAAAAAAAAAAAAAATCACGACAAAAAAAAAAAAGAGGAACGTGTCAAGAGCAACAAAAAAAAAAATTGGAAAAAAAAAAAAGGGGAAAATTTTTCGACCCCTAGAGTTTTTTTAAAATTTACGGTGGGGAAATTTGGTGTAGTTTGGGTTATTTTCCCAAGAGAATTGAGAAGAGGAATTGGTGAATTGATATCACTATTGCTTGTGAAAATTTCACGAGTGACTGTACGATTTCACCCTTTGGGAGCAAAAAACACGTAAGGGAGTGTAACGTGAGGTTTAAAATCATATTATATTTGTGTTCATGCAACCTTTTTTCTGCGGGAAACCTATTCGGGCAACTTCTCCTGAAAGTGAAAAGGGGAAAGGGTTTGATGCTAGGTTAGTGATTGAGGCGTTTGAGGGTGAAAATAAAGGGGATGTTTCAAGGGGGGATGGAAAAAATTTTCATGAGACGGTAGAGAAAGACTAGAGCAATCTAAAAACGTCTTCCAAGGGCTTTAAGAGGGAGAGTTATTTAGGAGGTACCAAGGGGTGGAGTAAAATGTCGGATGATGAATTTGATAAACCTTCTTTAGGGTTGATCTTGCCAATCGTAGTTTTAATAAATTGAATTCTTGTTCTTAATTTTACTACGAAGCAATAGGAAAGAACCTTTTGTAGCAAAATTTAATAGCGAGAAAGGGAAAAAGGTCGTCCCTCGAGATACACCAACTCTAGTACTAACTCCATTCCTTTTATTTTAAACCGCCACTTAAATTTTTTTGTTAAAAACTTAATTACTCTAATCTTAAAACTAAAAAACTAAATAACAAAAAATGGTTCTGAAGTTTTTATAAATTTAACAAAAGCAACCTAGATCTTTTTCTACTCCTTTCTATCATGTAATTCATTAAATTTATAAAGATTGGCGTAATTGCCCTTTTTTATACTGTCAAATTCTCTAGTCAAGTTAACTATTTTCTCAAGTATTTTAAACCTATGTAACCCTAGGTTTTAAAATAGGATCTCTCCTTATTTTAAATAGCAACCTAAAATTTGAAATTAAAGGCACAGAATTGACATAAAAAAATAATGATTTTAAACAGAAGACTCTTGTTTCCCAATCTCTAGAAGAACAATCAAATCTCTTTTAATTGCATTAAATCAAATTCATAAGAGCAATTTTCAATTAACTAATATGATTTCATGCAAAAATTTCATTTTCTGATCTATGAATCTAAAAAAACAATTAAAGGGGGCTTTGCAATTAATCAAAAGAAAGCCAACAACTTGAATTAAAAAAAAAATTTTAAACACTTTGACAGAGAAGTTTAAAAATAAAATCTAGATTTGGGTCTACTCCTCCATAAATTGGACAAAAGAAATGCAATTACGGGAAGAATAAAAAAAAATTCATAGTCAAAACCCCTTTAAAAGATAAATCTTTTTCCCTTCGTTTGGGGCTTCAATCTCCTTTTTGGGAAACGACAGAATCTTTTTCCTTTGTGTTTTGAAGTCAGAGCAAAAAAAATTCGTTTAAACCCCGTTTCTAGGGCAAATAACGATCTATTTATACACATACCCCGTTGGGTATAACACGAGCGGGGTAAACGGGGTAGTGTATCTCGGTTTATGTACTCATGCTTGCTTCCAAGTGTCCCTTTTGTGAAAATACACGAGCCAATACATGGGAGTGTACATTTGGGCGGGGTATTTGAAACATCGTTTTTAAAAAGCACCAAAAATTAGATACACAAGCAATGTTTCATGGGGTGTACTTTGCTCGTGATTTTTTGACTTTTCCCCTTCAGTATACACAAGCAAAGTACATGGGGTGTATCTGCTTGTTTTTACTTTTTCCCGAATTCTTTTTTCACATGTAATGTATCTAATTCCTTCCCAAAATTGGGTTTGGGGCTCTTCAAAACTCCTTCCCCTTGCTCCAAAATTTCCTAGAAGATCTTGAAATTAACATTCATTCCCTTAAGCATCCTTTTCTTCAACAAATTTATCTAAAAATTCAAAAATAAAACACAATTTCATTACTCTAGTTTAAGGGTTTTTTTTGCGGGTTATCAAAAATTCCCCACACTTTTAAATCTTTGCTTGTCCTCAAGCCAAAAAAAAACATTAATCAAACTTCTTTTTAATCATGATTATCATTACCAAATAATACTAAATCACACCCTTAACATTTATGAAATTTTTAAACTTTAAAGTCAATGCAATCCCTCAATCTAATGATGTCTTCTCAAATTTGTGTGAAAGTATTGTAAAAAAAGATTTCTTTTGTCAAATTTCTAGGATTTTAAATTTTAAGGTAGACCAAACTTTACCCTTGTCATTTAACAGTGGCTTTCATGTTTTAAAAATTAGAACACAAGATCAATTAGAGCAAAAGGAAACGTGGTACATTTCAACCACCACTAAAGAGTCTATAATCTTCTCAATTGTCTCTCTTAGTAAAGCAATCAATAATGAAAATACATTGCACTATGTTTCCCTTGGATTCCTCCTCCTTTTGGTTGATCTCTTCAAAGATTTTATTCTTTGTAATAGTTCACTGGTTTCATCCCTTTCTTCGTCACCCAAGTTAACGAACGTTATCCCCTCAATTGAGGGCGTTCCTTTGGGCTTAATTACTCGAGTTACAGACCCTCAACTTTTGCCTTTATGGTATTTTATTTTGTTACAGTAATTTCCTCGGTCGGCCGATCCCAGGCCAGACGACCTTAGGTGACCAAGTTTTAAAGGAACCCCATCGAACCTCTATTACCTTAACTTATTATTTTGACTAGTTAGTAGCAAAGTCAAACTTCGCTCTTCTGAGGGACTAAAGCCTGCCCATACTAACCAATCCTTTATTTTTCAAGTATAACATGCTTTCATAAATTATTACTTTAAAGAGATCTTCTAAGAAGGATCACCAAGAGAATCATTTCATTTGCCCTTTCATGAAAGATTAAATGGCTCTCAAGATCTTTTGAGTTTCACAACGATTTTATCCCATAACTTTGACTAAGTATCAATGTTCCAAAGAAGACAAAGGTGACATGCACAACACTCTTTTAGAGAATCATTCACTAAATGCTAAAATACTATGTAATGTGCAATCATGATTTCAAAATTCGATTATCAAGCAAAAAGAAAAAAAAACAGGGAAAATTTAAATGACTCATACAATTTAGCATAAACCATATCAAATTTCTTTAGTATCCCCTTCCCCCACACTTAGATTGAGACATTGCCCCCAATGTCTTTATCATTCAAGAACGTAATGAGAAATAAAGCGATAAAAAGAAAAAATAAAAAGAAAAGGAACTAAGACTTCTCGGGATTAAACAGGTGATGGACCAATTGCATAGCTAGCAGAATGTCGATCATCTATATCAATGAAGCTTGCCAAGGAAAGTTATGGGACCATTTGCATTCACAGGATAGCACCTAGATCAGCAAAGTTCAACACAACAAAAACGAAAGGTAAAGAGTAAATAGAGATCAGTCATTATTACAGTCATCCAGCAAGGAAGAGTCTAACTCAATAGAAAGAGGTCCTCAAATATGCAAATAAAATAGTTAACTTAAAGTCATTCATCATTCCGAACTAGTCTTCTCATCTTCATCATCTTCATTCTCATCTGTTTCATCCTCTTCATCATCACTTTCCTCACCTTTGGCAAAGATTGGTTCCACTTCCTCAGTGGTTTCCTCAGTATCTTCTTCACTTTCTCGCTCGTTTTCCTTGTCTTTATCACTGCTAGCCTGATGGACGATCTGACTGTTCTAATAAGTTTTAACCCTCTACTCAATCCTAGCTTACGATCAGTTCTCAGGTAAGTATACCTATCGACTAGCAGTAATAGCATAGGAGTACAGGAATCGATCCCATGAAGACTTATAAGTACTAGTACTAACGATTCTCCTACTATCTAACTTCTCACTATTGATGATCTCAACTATCCTAATTATTGCCTAAACCTGAAAGAAACAATAAAATGAACAAAGAAAATGTATTCAAACACTCCCTTAATTAATTAATGATTTAAACATACCCTCCCAAGATCCACCCCTAATTCTCATCAGTTTTTATTCAATCCAAACTACCAATGATTAATCCCCAAATCTCGATCTGCGGATTTTTCTTACCTAGATTAACCCCTTCTCAGATCTAATCTCTAACCCTAAAAGCCAATTAAGATCTTTTTTTTAATTAACTATCAAGATTGCATTAAATCCTAGGACTTTAATTGAACCAACCGCATGACCTTGTTCAATACAGAAAACCTCCTATAACCCTATCTCTGGTTTACAAGGGGTTTTTTTATTCTGCCGATCCCTCTTTTAAAACGATTTTCTAAATCTTAATAACAAGATAAAATTTCCCACCTAAAAACCGCGCACATATCAAGATGAACAAACTATAATTGAACAAAAAAACTCAAAAGGTTAAAAGGGAATTAAAAATTTGAATAATGGGGGTTTTCTAAAGGGGGAAAAAAGGGGATGAAACAATTAGCCATCTTTTGGAATTAAATGAAGAGCAAAACAAAAAATAATTGTCCTAAAAAATTTCAAACACGAAATATCGGGCTTCAAATCCGAAACTATTCTAGCCAAAATTTCCTCTCAGGTTTCTCTTGGCCGCCTCCCTTTCTCTCCCCTTTAGGGTTGTTCTATTTATACTTTTTTAAGGCATGGCCGAGCGTCTTCACTGAAAGAACACTGTATCTTTCCTTTTCCAAGTAATCTCGTCAAGTGAATAACATCCCTGCACCCTAACAGAAGGGCCCCAGATTTAAAACCGTTCTCCCTCGGGTCGAAAATATGTGCCCCTTTCCCAATCTTGCTCAGTGTTTGGCATGGCTAAGACAGCTGGGAACCGGCTAAAACACGCAGAAGCACGGCAATATAACTCGTGCCAAGTTCTGGATTTTCCCCCACCTTCACAGCGAAAGCCAGGCTTCAAACACACCCATACAAACCCGGCTTTTTTTTCCAAGTGACCTTCATCTTCAGAGGGCCCCACGGGTTCATGACACGCCGTGGTTTTCCTTTGTTTTTCCATGAGAAATTTTAACTTGTCTTTAAGCTTAAATTTAGCCCTTTTGTGATTTTTCCCCTTTCTCTTTGTATTATCCCCGAAACATAATTTATCTTTTAAATACCAAATCCGCTTTGTTTTTATTCAAAAGACTATACAAATCATCATTAATGACCACATTTAAAAGGGTTAATTTACTCTTATCAAATTTCCCCACACTTAAGGTTTTGCTTTCCTCAAGCAAAACAGGGTTTAAAAAAACCCAAAGGCCAGTTCTCATAAGTTCCCACAATCAATAAGAAAATTCAGCATCACGATTTCATGCTAAAAACCCTTTAATCTTTGAAATCTTTACTCAATCTACCATTATTGTATCAAAATAAAAATTTTAAAAATTTCCAAAGCTAATAAAAGTAATCAAACTCTTACCCTTTATCTTTTAACTAAAATTCCCAAAGTCGAATTCACAAGATCAAGACTATAAAATAAAGTAAAAACGACCTTTTAACCATTTGTAAGCAACACAATGGGACTAAAGGCATTTTGTATCCATTTGTCTCCTAGCTTTTCCCTTTCTTTTCATCCAATTCTTAATTGATCTTAAAAATTTTACCATTAAAGCACTTAACAAAGTTAACTGACCCATGTAACAAACTTTCGATCGATAATCCCGAGTTCATCACCGAGTTAACAACTTTTTTCCCCAGCGTAAAAGGGCATCCCTCGATTTACTTGTTCGAGCCCAAATTAACTCATTTATTTAAATTAAATTTAAATTAAAAAAAGGGTTTCCCTTTTGGTCAGAAAGTCCCGACCAGCGATCTTAGGCTACTAGTTTTAAAAATACTCCTTCGAACCCTCCCACTCATCAATAAACATCATTTTATAAACCCTTTTTAAGTTCATTTTTCTTAACTTTTCCATGACCCTTGACGAGCTTTCACCATTGATCCCAAGTTCCTCACCCGAGCAACAGATTTTATTCCCTAAAAAGGACCCTCGGCTTAATTACTCGAGTCTTGAGGCCAACTTTGAATTTCCCCTTTTTTTTCTTTTTTTTTTTTTTTTTCAAAAACTAATTACAAGTATCATTTACCCCTTTCACTCCAATTAAAACTTACCTACAGGCAAAAAAAAAGGGCATACTAAACTCACTAGTGACCTTAACCCAATCCACTTCCCGAAAAAAAGGGTTTAAATGACAAGTAATTTTCTTCACTTGGATTTCATTTTTAAATTTTTAGCAACGTTCTCTAAAAACTAATAAGGAAAAAAAATTTTAAAAGATATTCCATGGGGGAAAATAAAAAATCTCAGCAGTTTCTTAATTGTAAAAAGTCACATCATTATACCTAATTAAGAGGAAAAATTACATTTTTGATTGCATAACCCTTGTATCCTAGTTTTCATTTTCCAAACCCCCCCTTCCCCACACTTATAATGACATTGCCCCCAATGTCCTCATAAAATGCAAAAAGGGAAGCAAAGAAAAAAAGCAAAAATAAAACAAAAAAAAAGAAAAATTTCCCGAATTCTTTTTACAACCAATCGTTAACAAAAAGTCAAGCGACGAACAAGTAGAGTCAGAGAACCTCTGCTAAACGTGACGGGTGGGTTTTTTTAAAACCTTATCCATAACAATAAAAAAAAAACAAAAAGAAAACAAAACAAAACAAAGAAACTCAAAATCGACGAACAAAAGCTAACTATCATCACATTTTTTTTTCAAACATTATGGTTGTCATTTTTTCCCAGAATCAGCAAATCGGGACAGTAAAAACAAAATAAACGGCTATTCTAACAATGGCCCCAAATCCCCGGGGTTTTCAATTTCCATCGACCACTCGCGAATCGCTGCTGAAGTCACATCCGATAGCAATGTACAGTGCCCGACGCAAGGAAACAGACCACACCTCATATTTGCTGATTGCTTCTTGGGATCGAAAACTTGGGGACTTTCAGTCGTCCAAAATGCACCCGAGGATTCTCCAACATGAAACCGTTCAATCACCACTGGGACATCTCCCCCAAAACCACCCAGTAGTTTGTGAGCTACGTCCTCATCCTAGACCCACCACAGGGGGAAATCACCCCAATTTCTACCAATAGGGGATAAACAATGACTAAAAAACCTTAAAAAACCTTTCACCTTCTTTGACGCCTGGTTTGTTCCTTTTAATTTCCCCAAAATCTCAGCAATCTCTTACCAAATTTTTGCTAGCCCTGATTTGGTCTGGCCGCTCCGGCTGCTCTTGACCGCTTTTTCCCCCCCTTTGCTCGGGTTCATCCCCGGGCTCTGTTGTTCAGCAACACACCCTTTGCAAACCTCCACCTTCCCCAAAAACACTCTCAGGGAAGGGGTCTCCTTCCCAACTTCCTTGGAACCTGGGTTTGGAAAAAAACACCATAATTTTTAAAAATACGAGTAATCCAAAGCCGAAAAAAACCTTGTGGTGCCCCAGATTGCTTTGGTTTTTTCAAACACCAAACAGCTGCAAATCCGATATTAACCCGAGTACCCGTAATCATACTCCACAGCGGGATGGGTCCGAAGCATTCAAAAACCCCTTAAGAATCACCTCTACCATGGTTAAACGGCCAAATGAAGGAGTAAAACACGGCAGGATCCCTTAAATGGCCCCCCTTTAGATTGGAAGGTCAATATCCAATTCCTATACTTTCCACCTCCATGCGCATGGGCCCCTAGAAAGGCATCTAGAACGGGCCAAATTCATTGGAGTCGATAAACTCATCGTCGAAATCCCCAAAGCACTTATAAGTCTCCAATTCAACAGGGGTAACCCCTTTGGCGTAAAGGAACCACTTTATCAAGCGGGTAGCCGGCAAACTGGCTTGAATGTGGCAAAAAATCTAACTACGAAGAATACCATCCTCCTCAATCCAAAATGCTCTCCAAGCGTGATCTTTTAAAAGAAATGTAAAACTTTTCCCAAACCCTACCACTACACTTCCCAACCAACTACTACATTGGGCAAAAATACTTCTTTTTCGCACTATATCAACTTCCCTTTCGCCCCTCCCTCCGCAATTGGGAGGTAGCGTCGCATGGTCTTAGGGGAACCACCATTGAACGGGTTGAGCTTTTTTTGCGCGCCCAATCTTATCCTAGGCATCTTACTCGCTATGCTCAAAAAAATCTCGAAGAGTGTAAATGATGTTCTGCAAAAAAGGGGAAGGAAAAAGAACAAATGCAAAGAGGGATGTGGAATGAAGAGAGAAATAAAGGGGAAAGGGGTTTTATGTCGGAGACTACCAACCTTAAAAGGCTTTTGACGACACGCCCTAAAAACGGGCGTGTTATAACCATGCCATCACTCTCTATAAAAAAAACATGAAAAATCTTCCCTTCTGGCACGGTTTTGGGCTTCCGTCCGGGTAACCGGCTATCCACTGCTCTAATAAAAAACTTGACAAATCTTACCTTAGGGCACGGCTTGTGCACGACTTGTCTTTGGCGTGCCTTTAACCGTGCCCACCCCTTTGGACTGAAACACCTTTCACAAACCCCTTCCCCTTTGGTGTGGTTTAGACCAATCATACCCTCTTTTTTAAAAACTTACCTAAAAACTCCACTCACAAAGAAAAGATGAGACTGCAAAAAAAAAGAAAAACTAACCTATAGATCTGGTTGCCCCCCAGCCACGCTTTTGTTTAACTTTTTGGGGCTCGACCAAAGGGAATTTGAAAGAGGTCATTTAGGTTTCGAATAAGGACAACTCCGCTCTTTCTTCAAAGACCCCTGCTCCTAATAAGTTTAAGTCTCTGTCCTTTGACCTTGAAAATCCCCTTTTCAGGGTTTTAAAAACTCCACCGTCCAAAAGGGGAAAACGTTCTTTACCCAAAAAGGGCCCTGCCCATTTTGTTTTGATTTCCCCGAAAAAAGTTTTAACCTGGAGTTGAATAGCAATCCCATATCCCTTTCCTCAATTTTTGTCTGGCTAACCTTCGTATGATGTGTTTTGGCCCTCCTTATAGAAACTAGCTTTTGTCATATGCGTAAGTCTTAACTCATCAAGCTCAAATCTGCCTCTTTCCGTGAGCTCCTGACTTATCGAGATTGAGTTTGAAAGTCTGAGCCCAAACGCCCGATCGAATCCAACGGTAAATGACCCTTTCCCAATACAAACCAAAAGGAGTTGTTTTAAAATGGTGTTTTGTAGGCCGTCCATAAGCCCATAACGCATCACAACCTGTCTGCCCAATCTCCCCTCGGAGAGTTGATCTCTTTAAAGAGGCTTTAGCTTTATTTGCAACTCACTTGCCCACTGTTTTGGGGATGATAAGGAGGGGTGAACTGAGTCACCCCCATATCTTTTCAAGATTTTTTTCAATTTGAGATTTTTGAAAAAATGTGTCCTCGATACAATTAGGCTTGAGGCCCCCAAAACGGCAAAAACCCTTTTTGGGGAACTTACAACCACCTTAAAACTTTTGTTGGTAAGTTTTGTGCTTCAGCCCATTTTTAGACACATAATCCACGCTACCAAAATACTTTTTCCATCAAGGAGGAATGGCCCAAAAAAACAATACCCCATACACAAACCCTCACACTCCAGAATATAGTGCGTAGCATTTCGCCCTTCTTGAAATGTTTCCACCTCTGGCATCGATCGCATGAGCTAAAAAATTTTTGGGCATCCTTGAATACGACGGCAAAAAAAAACCAGCTTAAAGTACTTGTGGCCTACCCCATTGGCACAGGGTGTCCTCCAGGGGGCCACTATGGAAATGGTTCAAGATCTCCCACCTTCCTCATGTGAACACAACGCCTAATAAATTAGTCTGACAATACCTAACAAAAGGGTCTTCCTAAAAAAATACTTCAGGCATAAAGAACTTCTTTTTCTTTGCCTAGTTGTCCGGGGAAGACCGTAGCCATAGATAGTTCCATGTCTGCAAACCAGGGACCCCCAACCGCAACTTTGTTACAGAATATAAATCTCCCAGGGAATCTATCTTTAAACTTTTTCCCACTGCTCTACCATGAGTTTCTCCAATTGAGATAATGACCCTCGAGGTTTTTTTACTCCCTTTTACTCCGTCTCAAAGGGTTGAATTCTTGCAAAAGGAGTATCCACCTGAGAGGGGGGTTTTGCATCCCCTCTTGGTCTTTAAATATCTCAATGCGGGGTGTCAGTAACACATCACCTTTGAAAAACAAATAAGATCGGGAATTTTTTCAAAAGCAAAACACTACTGCCAATAACCCTTCTTAGTAGTGGGATAATTCCCTTTACCCCGGTTTTGATTTTTCTGCATAGTATACGGTTGGAAATACTACCTTTCTTTACCCGTACAGCTCCTACAGCAAGTCCTGGCTCGCACATCAGTTCAAATGTAGGTTCCAATCTGGCGCCACCATATTGGAGCTTTGGTCATTTTTTCCTTCAACCCGCCCCCCAAAGGCTTGGGGACATTTACATTTAAATCAAAGGCTAGTTCTTCTCCCGCAAACCCGGTGAAGGGCAGCAATTTTGGCAAAATCCTTATGAACCTCTAAAAATCCACATGTCCCAAAAAACTCCAATAGCTTTAAAACCCAAGAGGGTGGGGGGAAATTTGGGTATGTTCAACCTTGGGGGTTTTTCTACTTCAAACCCCCCACTGAGATATTTTTTTTTCCTAAATAATACCTTTCAGTCACCATGAAATGCATTTTTTCCCAATTTAAGACTAAATTAGTTTCTTCACACGAGAGCACCCTTTCCAAATTTTGTAGGGAAGAATCAAATGAAACCCCAAACAGGAAAATCTCCAGAATACTTTCCAATAACTTCAACCAGATCTTCAAAAAACGCAAAAATCACCCTTTAAAGGGGGGGTCCCTAAAACTAATCCAAATGGGATCCTCTTGTAAGCAAAGGCCATAGGGACTTTAAATAGTTTTCTCTTAAACTTTAAGGGCAACGAATCTGGTAATATCCTGACATCCCATCAAAAAACATAAAACATATTCCCGCGACCTCTCCCAAAATCTGTCACAAAAGGTAAAAGGAAAAAGATCCTTTCAGTGGCTTTTATTTTAATTTTCGAATCAAGCAAAACCACCACCCTCACCGCCTCATTTGGGAAACTCATTTTTCTCATTCAGACTACCGTCATTTCCCCCTTTTTTTGGCACCACCGGACGGGGCTTTTCCCATAACAATTTAAAAAGGGATTTAAATTTTGCCCAGCATCAACAATTTGATTTCCTCTTTTTTAACACTTCTTCATGTTTGGATTAAAATCTCTTTGAGCTTCACCACGGTTTAAATTGTCTTCCATTAGGATTTTTGTGTTGCAAAAAGATGGACAAAAACCCTGGATATCCTGATTTTCCCTGCCAAAGCACGCTTAGCCCTTCAAGACTCAAGACTTTTTCCCTTTTTGACCAAGGTTACCCCTGCAATGTGACCGGCAACTGAGAATCCTTCTCTAAGAAAGCAACTCCAGATAGTCAAGGGTTTTTCCCCTCCAAATTGGGGGATCTTCAATAGAGGGCTTCAATCTGTACATCTCCGCATCAAAATTCTCCCTTTCTGGTTTTTTTCCCAAGTTCATCCTTTCCATCAAGATATCAACATTTTTTGTATTTCACAACTTCTGTCTCTTCAAATTGCATAATTCAAACTCCCCAAGGATCCTTGCATAAGAAATCTTTCCCCAACGGTATCAGTTACTCAATTGATAACAATTCACAAATCTCCGATTTCTTTTATCACAGCTGGGATTTTTATCACAACTCGCTCCCCCAATGCGCAGCCCAATCGGGGCCCCGCTACACAATGATTGCTCGGGGTGTGGGTAAAAAGGGCATCCCCAAATCAGAGGAACTTTATGTCAAATCCATGTCCAGATCCAAAATCAACCGGGAAGAGAAAGTTTTCCCCTTTTACTAACCTCTCCAATAACCCCTCTAGGAAACTTTATATCGGTCGGCCAATTTAAAAGGGCCCTCCGTGTAGGCTTTGGGTCCCCAATCCCAGCTTTTGAAAAGGGGAAAATGGCATCAATTTAACTAGCTCCCAAAACGCTAATGCTTTTTCTACGGGGAAAATTACCATGAAACATGGGATGGGGAAACTCCCTGATCTTTTAATTTTTTTTGGGAATTTGTTTAGTAAAATTCAAAAATTTCCCCCAATTGTTGCAGGGAGATCCTTCCATCTTCTTTTTATTGATTAAAAAACTTTTAAAACTTGGCATACCGGGGGATCTGAGAAGGGGTTCCCCAAGTGGGAAGTTGATATGTAACTGTTTGAACAAATCCAAAAACTACCGAAATGTTCCCCCACTTTGTCGTCCCAGCCCACGGATATGGGAATGGGGGTTTAAAGGGTTCGATAGGATCTTCTTCTTCCGATCTTTGTTCTTTCTCTATAACTCTGCCCTTTTTTTTTTTTTTTTTGCTTTAAACAACAGTCTCCTTCCCCTTCCACTAACGAGGTTTCCCCCCCACTTCCCCGATTTTACTTCTTTTCCACTCCTAAGAGTTACGCCTTCACGTGTTCCCTTTGGGGGAGTCCTGTATTTCCAGGGAAAAGACCCTTGTGGTCGCTCCAAGCGCTTTAGGATCGCCCCATCTGGGTTTTCCCCAATTGTGGATTTAGGCTTCATATTCCTTGAGCCCCCCGGGATTGCTGGCTTCCCACCTTGAATGAATTTACAAACAAATCCTCAAGGGTAGACTTTTTTTCTTTGGAAAAGGGAAATGGAGAGGGCTTTAAATCCTAGAGCAGGGCATTACCCCTTTTAGATTTCTGATTTCTCCAGGGGAAAATTTGGGGTAATACGCCATCCTGGATTATAGTGTTCTAAGGGGTTGTTCTGTGATCTAGGGATTTCCCCACATACCAAAACCCTTCCTTCAGACACCGCATTGTTGGAATGAGGGTTTATTGAGCAGTATGGGGTGATTTGGGGTACAGCCACCCTTTAACTTTTGAAGTGGCGCTCTACTTTTTCTGCAATTGATGCATCAAATCAACCTCATAAATGCCCCCTACCCTGTCTTTTGTCTACCATGGCTCCATGGTAATATTTTTTTTCCATTTCCAAACAAACTCAAGACCCTCCGGGTTTTCACATTTAAAGACCCCCACCGCAGCATCAATTTTCTACCGAGTTCATAGTCAACCCTTATAGAAGGGGGGAAAATTTCCCAAAAAGGCATTTGTGATGTGGACACCGCCAAGAAGATCCTTGAATCTGATCCATGCTTTATGTAGGGGCCCTGATCTAGTTGGGTGAATAGTAATCTTTTCCAAATTTGGGAATTTTTTGATGTGGGAAATAATATCCCGGAAAGTCTCCGCCATCTAGGTCCAATGTTATGGAAAACCCAGTTTTGTGAACAAACCACTGCCTTGCTTTCCCTCGAAGTAAAAAGGGGAAAAATCGCAATTTCAGTGCTTTCCCCAGTACCCCTTTTTCTTTTACAGTTTTCAAAATATCCAAGAACATCTGAAGTGCCATGAGACCTCTCAGACAAACCGTCAAACGGCATTGGTTGTAAACAATGCATTTTAGAGGCTTTATTCAAGTTTTTGGCCTCATTGCGGTTGCACAATACACACCCTCCTCAAAAGGACAGCGTATTCAACCATCGTTCTTCGTTCACCCATTTTGGGCCAATTTTTCCCCAATCGCCTTTTAAAGGTTTGGCAATTTTAGGATCAAAATCAAAAAGCTTAGATGAAGAGCTCCTTTTTCAAACCGCACAACAAAACTATAAAATTAGTTTCCTCAAAAAATTTGAATGGAAACCGATGAATTAATGTAAATAACAACTAAAAAAAAAAAATTATAGTTAAAGTAGTAAGTTCAAATTTTTCCCAATATTACAATCCCCGCAAACCGCCAAAAACTTGATGGCGATCTGACCGTTCTAAAAATTTAAAACCCCTACCAATCCTAGTTACGATCAGTTTTCAGGCAAGTATAACGACAGCAGTATAGCAAGGAGTACAGGACGATCCACGAAGACTTATAAGTACTAGTACTAACGATCTTCTCTACCCTTTAACTTCTCACATTGATGATCTCAAATATCCTAAATTTGCCTAAACCGAAAGAAACAAATAAAATGAACAAAATAAATGTTTCAAACCTCCCCCAATTAATTCAATGATTTTAAAAATACCCGCCCAAATCCACCCCTAATTCCATGCACTTTATTCAATTTCCCAAAATATCCAATGATTTAAAACCCAAACTCTTATCTGCAGAGTTTTTTACACTAGAAGAGTCTTCTCAAATCAAAAAACCTAAACCAAAAAAAAACCCAAATTTAAAATTTTTCTCTTCAATTAACATAACAAGATTGCTTTGAATCCTAGGACTCTCAATTGAACCAGACCCTAGACCTTGTTCAATACAGAAAACCCCTTTAACCTATCTCTAGGATTACAAAGGGGCTTTTTTTTTCAGCCCAAACCACCTATTTAAAAGATTTTTCAACTTTAAAAACAGAGTATAATTCCATCCTAATATTGCGCACAAATCAAATGAACAAACTAAATTCAACATGAAAAACTCAAAAATAAATTTAATTATTGAACATTTAAAAATTCGCACATGACAATCGGGGGGTTTTTCAAGGGGAAAAGTGAAAAAAATTAGCCCCCTCATGAATTTAAAATAAAACAAAACAAAAATAATTGAGTCCATAAAGAAATTTAAACACGAAAAATTTTTGGCTTCAAACCGAAACTATTTTAGCAAAACTTCTCTTCTCTAGGGGTTTTTCTTATCCGTCCCTTTCTCCTCCTTTGGGGTTTTTCTATTTATACTTTTTAAGGCAGGCCCCCAGCGTCTTCAGCTGGAAAATACGACCTACTTTTCCTTTCCAAATGAATCCGTAAGTGAATAAAAGTTGCCTGGGACCCTAACAGCACGGCCAGATTTAAAAAGGTCTCCCTCTAGTCGAAAATATTGACTCCTCAATTTTTGCTCAGTGTTTGGCACGGCTAGGACACAGCAGGAACACGACAACAACATGGCAGAAGCACGGCAAATTTTAACCCGTGCCAAGTCTGGAGCTTTCCACATCTTCACAGCGATGCCACGGCTTCAAAACACACCCTACACAACCGTGCTTTCTTTCCAAGTACGCCTTTTTTCTTCAGATGTCCCACGGTTCATGACACGGCCGTGGCTTTTCCCTTTTGTTGTCCAGAGTAACTTTAACTTGATCTTTTAAGCTTCAATTTTGCTCCTTTTGTGACTTTCTCCTTCTCTTTGGGTTATACCCTGAAACAAATTTACTGTAAATACCGAAAACCCCATTGATTTTATTCAAAAAGACAAAACAAATTCATCATTAATCCCAATTTACAAGGGTTAATTTACTCTTATCATAGCCTCAACTTCCCTTGAGCTTCAGAGGAAAGGCAAAGTGGGCAAACTGGCTTTCCCCCCCTGGGAAACATTTTCCAGCGACTAGAAAGGGGAACTCAAATTTTCTAAATTTTCTTTCTTTCTTTTCAACCCCTTTTTTGAATTTCATCCACCTTTGGGTCCTTTTCCCAAGGTGCCAAGTGGCAATACCCGCTCCGATGTAGGGAAAGAAGACTCACCAGGGGAAGACAAGAAGGACATTTTTGAGGATTGGAAAGGGTGCGGCCTACAAGAAGTGCGGGAAGTTCCTGTGATGTTTTTCACTCCCCCCCTTGGGGAAACAGCCCACAAATCTTTCCCCGATTTCCTTGGGAGCCTCTGGCCCAGGTCTTGGGAAAATGCCTGTTTTTTAACAAAAGAGTGTGAAGCTTTATAAGATCACTTTTAAATTTTAAATTTTCTTTTGGACTTTTATTTAAATTTTTTTCAAATTTTAAGAAAATATAAAGAAATGATATTTAAAAGGGTTTTTTTGTGAAAATTCAGGTTTTTGGGGCCCAAAAATAAATTACAATTAAAAAGGAGGATTTTTTACAAAATTGAAAAGCGACAAGGGTTTTTACAAGGGCCGCCGGCCTTTGGGTGACCTACATTAAGGGCCCCCGCCTTGAGCCGGGCCCATATTAAAAAGGGCCTTAAAAAGCTTAAAGCCGCGCCTAAAGCCGCCTTCAAAAAACTCCCCGAATTTCCCTTGCGAAAATCTCTCCAAAATCGTATTTAATTAATTTGCTGACTCAACTCCTCTCAATCAACCTTACCTCCTCCTCTTTTGGGTCTATAAATAGCCCCTTATTTAACCTTTGGAACAACCCTTTTGTTTTTGCACCCTTTTTTTTTTCTTTTTTTGTTTTTCATCATTTTTCTTTCTTTTGAATCATTAGAATTCCCTGGGAATTTAGGATTTTACATTCCTTTTAAATTTCCTTTTCTTTCATGTTTTTCAAATTTTAGTTTTTAAAAAGAATTTATTTTGCTGAAGTTTCTTTCAATTGAAGAATTTGAGGAATCATTTTGGAAGTTTAAAGTTCTACAAATCTTAAAGGGATTTAGCAATTGTTTCTTTACTTTATTTTCTTTTTTCCATTTATTGTTTTTTTCCCTTGTTTTTAAAAAAAAATTTCCATTGACCTCTTTTTTCAATTTTTTTTTAGAAAACTCTTTACTAAATGTTCTAAATCACCCTTGGGGGAAAACATGAGGGAAGCCTTTAATTAAAAACTAAAATGATCATTGTATTCATGTTATAGGAAATAAAAGATATAGGGAAATTTTTCCCAAAAAAGAACCCTACTTTTAAATTGTATTTTTGAAATTGAAACCCAAAGCATGGAATGTAAATGACCGAAAGAAAAAATTTAGGTTTTATCGGGGAATTCCTAAGTAAAAATTTAATAATTCTTTGGGGAAACATCGTTATTGAATTTTATTAGAAAAAAAACCTAAGTGTTTCATGAAAATTTTTGATTAAATTTTTCACTAAGGGATTAGGAGAATTTTTTTAAAGTTATTGGGAAAAATCATAAAATTTGGGAATTTATGAGTGAATTAGAATCCTCATTTGTTTTTAATTAGGGGACTTTTAAAATTTTAAATTTGGGGGTAAAAATTAAATTTTAAAAACTTGAAAAAAGGTTTTAAAGGGGTTTTTTTTAAAAATTTCTTGTGAAAATCCATATAGCTATGAGTTATTAAAAACATAAAGGGGCAATATGATTTTAAAAAATTAGGGAAAAATTTATTTCCCACCATCAATTCATCTTTTTTTCAAAAAAAATTTCTTTTTTGGGGAAATTTATTTTAATTCTTTCAATTCTAAACAAATATAAATTGCCTAAAAATAGTAGAAATTGAAAAAGGGCCTATTACTTAATAAATCTTTGTGGTTCACACCCTTCTTCATTAAAATTACTTGTTTCCGACCCGGGTTACCCCTTGCCGGAAATTTTTTTCATGCTCTTTTTTATATCCCTTTTGCGTGGATCAATTTTTTTTGGCGCCGTTGCCGGCGTTTGTTTAAATTTATTAGCCCATCTCCAGATTCTTTTTTTTAAATTTAGGTGCAATTATTTTGTTTTTTAAATTTTTTTTTAATTGTGTAAATCTTTTCCCGGGTTCTTTTTGAATTTCTTTTTATGGCAAGAGTAGAAGTGCAAAACTTCTACCAATTAATCTTGAATAGAACGCACCTTGCGAAAAATTTTTTAAAGGGGGCAGGAAAAAAATGAAGAAGAGAACAGGCAGAGAAACAACAATGGGATTCGGGGTGTTGGTAGAGCATTGGGGAAAAATACAGGGAAACCTTTTTGTTTCAGGTCCTCCCAATAAAAGACCGAAAATTCGGTTTAAAAATTTTTTGGTTTAAAACCCAGAAACTCGTTAAATTTTTCCCAATTCAAATAAATTTTTGGGGGAAAAAATCCAAATGAGAGCCCCTAAATGAGCATTTTGTGGGATTTCTTCAAAAATTAAAAATATAGTGAAAATAAAAATTGTATTTGAAGATTTTAATTGGGCTACAATTTTTTTTCCGTTTTCCTTAAAAAAAAAAAGCTAGGGCTTGGTCAATTCATTGCCCCCCAAGCCCTTTTAAACCCCACTTGGGTTGATCTCTCTTTTAAAATTTTTAATAAATTTTTTTCCCACCACTAAAATGCTAAGTTAAAAAGACATCAAAAAACTTCACTAATTTTTAGTGGTGAATAAAACTTTATGAAGCATGGGAAAGTTTCAAGCAGGCAATTAAAAAATGCCCCCTTCAGGGGTTTCCCAGAAAATCCCCTTTAATTGAGATTTTTCTATCTCTTTTTTTGATGATAATTGGGGATCTCTTTAGATGCTGTTTCTTTTTGGGGGCCTAATGAGAAGGACATATGATGGGGCCCAAGGGGTTTTGATGATGAAATGGCCTTATGCACAGAATTGGCAACATGAAAGGGGTTCAGTCCTAAAGTGGCATTTGTCAAGGGACATGGACACCTTAAAGCTCAGTTTTTTGCTCTTACTGCCAAGAAGTAAACTCACCTCTTACACTTTTTTTTAAAGGGTTTAAAAAAAATTTTATTGTTATGATTTTGCTCAGGACCACACTCAACTCTTGAGTGCCCATCTGGAAATTTTTCCTCCTCTTTCCTTTAGGGGAGCAAGTAAATTTTGTCAACAATTTCCAAAGGGGAAATCAGGACCTTATTCAAACACCTATAACCCCGGGGGGCGTAACATCCAAATTTCTCATGGCGAAATGAAACAATCCCTTTTAAAAAACCCCCGGGTTTTCCCAAAAGAAAGGGCCCCCTAATCTAATGCCCCCCATCAACAAAAACCTTTAATTCATAATACCCCCTTCTCAGCAAGGTCATCTAAAAGGGAAAACTCATGATAATTTATATGTAAAAGACGACAAAATTTTTTAAAAAAAATCAAAAAGCCACCATTGGGAATCTTGAAAATCGTTGGGCCCAAAATGTCTCAATATTTGGGAGTAATAGACCATCTGGTTTTGCCTAGAAATTTACTGGGGCCCCAAAAATTAAAAAAAAAAAAAAAAAAAAGGGTGTAATGCTTTTATGCAAAGAAGTGGAAAGGAAATTTGGGTTTTTGATAAGAAACTTGAGGAAGAAGAGGTTAACCTAGAGAAAGATAAAGGGAAAAAAAAGGGAAGGGGAACCCAAAGCAAAATTCCCCCAAAAAAGTCCCAAGCATATGTTCCTCCTTTTTCCTTTTCCCCCGGGGAAGGCGGGAAGCAATAGCAATTGGTTCAAAATTTGTAAATTTTTAGAATTTTAAAAAATTGAAAAATTAAATTCCTTTGGGGCAGAGGCATTTCAGCAGTTTCCTTCAAATGCTAGGTTCAGAAGGTTTACTCAAAAGGGGAAAAAGGAAAAGTTTGAAGGGAATAAAACCAGTGATGCTTATGGGGAATGTTCATGATCTTAAAAAAGAATTTATCAAATTTGCCAAAAAAAACAAAGGATCGGGGAATTTCCCTCTGTTCCTTGCCTATCGGTAATTTTTAATTTTGAAAAAAGTACTTATAGATTTGGTGAAAGTAAAAAATTTTATCCCTCCTGTCCTTTTCAAAAAACTAGGACTTGGAGAATGTGAGGAAAACGAAACGTCACCTTCCAACTTGTTTTTTGAAGGGGGTCAAGTACCCAAAGGGAAATAGTGGAGAAGTCCTAGTAAAAGGGGAAACAAAATTCATTTTTCCCCGAAAACTTTTAGTTTTGGGAAAAAAGGGAAGAAGATAAAAAGGGTCCCCCATGATCTTAGGAAGCCCAAATCCTGGCAACAGGAAGGCATTGATTGTTGGGGAACAAGGTAAGTTTTAATTTTTGAGATTTTAGGGAATGAAAAAAGTTCTTTAAATTGTGTTTTAAACTACAAAAAAATTTTTAATGACTATAAAACCCTTTTTTAAAATTGAAGTGTTGATGAGCTTTTCCCTGAGTTCAGGGAAAAGAGAATGCAATGTGGATACAGGGAGTCAGTTTTTAGGATTTAATGATTGGAGTGTTTGTTGAGGATAAAACCCCAGGAGAACACCCTGAACAAGTTTATGAATTCAAAAAACCGACACAATGAGGAGCGGGGGACCACTGGAAGAAACCGGCCGTCATTGACACCCCCCCGGTGCTTGAACTTAAAACCTTTCCCTTTGGTCTTTTAAAGGGATTCTTATCTCGGAGCAAAGGATACTTTGCCAATAATCATTTTTTCTTTTTTGGGACAGGTGATCAAGGCAAAATTTTTTGGATTTTCTAAGAGAACAAAAGGAAGCTATCGGGTGGACCATTGCTAAATTTTTTAAAGGGGAAATTAGCCCTTCAATTTGTACTCTTGGGAAAATTTTTTCTTGAAGCGGGTGAAAAACCTATATTAAAAACCCATAAAGAAGATTTAAACCCCAACCTTAAGGAAGTTGTAAAAAAAGAAGTCCTTTTTTTGTTAGTGCAGGCTTTTTTTTCCCAAATTTTCTGAAGTAAATGGTTTAGTCTTGCCCAAGTTTACCAAAAAAAGGTGGTATGATTGTAGTAAAAAAATGAGGCAAATGAATTAATCCCACTCGAAACTGAAACTGGTTGGAGAGGGCTGTATTTGACTATAGAAAATGAAAGATTGCCCACCCGCAAAGATCATTTCCCCCTCCCTTTTATAGATTTAATGTTAGAAAAACTTGTAGGGCATGATTTACTTTCTTTTTAGATGGTTATTCTGGCTAAAAATAAATCCTATAGCACCCGGGGGGCCAGGAGAAAAAACCCCCTTTTCTTGTCCCTATGGCACATTTGCTTTTAGGGGAATGCCCTTTGGCTTTGTAATGGGCCCCCCCGCTAAAATTTTAAAGATGCCCTGATGTCCATATTTTCTGACATGATAGAAAATTTCATTTAAATATTCATGGATGATTTTTCGTTTTTTGGGGAAATCCTTCGAACATGTCTGACAAAATTTTTTTGGTTTTGTGCTTAAGAGATGCAAGGAAAATAAACTGCTTCTTAATTGGGAAAAATGCCATTTCATGGTAAGAGAGGGAATAGTCTTAGGGCCAAAAAAGTAACTAAGCAGGGAATTTAAAGGGTTTACAGGGGAAAAGTAGAGGTAATAGAGAAGCTACCCCCACCAACCCACGTGAAAGGGGAAACAGAAGCTTCTTGGGGCAATTGGCTTTTACAGGAGATTTATTAGGGACTTCTCTAAAATCTCAAGACCCCCTTTGGGAATTTACTAGGGAAAAAAATTTACCTTTATTTTTTATGATTTAAATTTTTTGCAGGCATTTAATCTATTTTAAGGAAAAGCTCACTTTCTGTACCCTTTCTGTTGCACCTGATTGGGAGCTTCCCCCCTTTGAGGGTTTAGTGCATGCCAGCGGCTATGCTTTTAGGAGCGGTACTTGGGCAAAAGGGAAAAAAAGTCATTTCATTAATTTACAAAGGGGAGTAGAAAACCTTTAAAAGAGGCCCAAAGGAATTATGCCCAATGAAAAAAAACTTTTAGCAGTCATATTTGCATGCGATAAATTCCGGCCTTTCCTAAAAGGGTTTTAAAATCTTTGTATATAGGGCCATGTTGGGCCCCTTTAAATATTTTATTTGTAAAGCTGGTGAAAATAGGTTTTTAAATTTGATGGATTCCAAATTTTGCAAGGGAAATTTTAAACCCGGAAATTAAAAAATAAGAAGGGAAAATGAAAAAAGTGGGGGACTGTTTATTTATCCCCCTCTTGAATTAATTGTTTTGATTCACCTAATTAAAGAAAAATTCCCCGATGAACAATTTCAAAGTAGAGAAGTTCAAGGATTGCCTTGGTAAGCTGATACCGTTAATTTTTTGGTTAGCAAAAAAACACTCCCTATGGGGTTTTTCCTACCAACAGAAAAAGAAATTTTTTTAAAAATGTGAAGTTTTAATTTTTTGGGGTGAACCATAACTCTTTAAAAAATTTTGCTGACCAAATAAAATTGACGATACGTACCCGAAAGTGAATTTGCTTAGCATTATACAGCTTTTTTATTCTAGAGAGGGAGGAGGTCACTTTGGTATGGAAAAAACGGGAGCAAAAATTTTATCTTGCGGTTTTTTTGGGCCCCGTTTGTTTTGATTTCAAAAAAATTATTATGACTTGTGCTCAATGCCAAAGGACTGGCAACATTTCAAAAGAAAAAATGAATTTCCACAAATAAAAATACTTGTAATTGAATTTTTGACGTTTGGGGAATCGACTTTTTTGGGAAAATTTTTCCCTCATCTTTTTTAAACAAATAATTCTATTAGCTGTTTTAAATTTTGTTTCGAAATGGGGAGAGGCAGTTGCTTCAAAAAACTTAAAAAGACAACAGGGGTTTTCATTAAATTTTTTTAAAAAGAATATATTTTCAAGATTTGGGGGACCCCAGAGCTATAAAAAAAGTGATTGGGGGGAAAAAAAATTTTTTTTAACAGGCAATTTTTAGAAAAATTTTTTTAAAAAAAGGGTTATAAAAAAAATTGGGCCCCCCCTTATCATCCACAAAAAGGTGGGCAGGTTGAGGAATCCAATAGGGAAAATTTAAACCCCAATCTTTTAAAAAAACGTCAATGCCCTCCGAAAGGTTTTGGGCTTTAAAAAATTGATGATGCATTGTGGGTTTTTAGGGAAAAGCTTTTAAAAAAACCTAAATTTGGGAAAGTCCCCCCTACAAGAAATTTTTTAGGTAAATCATGTCCCAGGGCCCCGGGAATGCGACCCAAAAGAACCGGGCCCCCCACCCCCACCAGCCCGCGGGTGTCGGGGGGCTGGCCCGCATGGCCCGCAAATCTTTGCTTTGGGCACAAAATCCAAACCCGCCCTTTGCCCCCCAGGCTAAGCGGGGGTAGCCCGCGACGCCCCCACCCTTTTCTTTCCCCATCTTCCCCAAACCGGGCAGGACTTCGTCGGAAAAGTTGCCACCTCGAGTCCTGGGGCTCCCCCGACCCCATCCTCATCCGGGAAACGTCGTCGCCTCATCCTCAAACCCCAGCGCCATCGAAAGTCATCCTCACCCCCACTCCTCGCTCTCCGTCAACCGTATTTCCCCACCCCGCCCCTTTCGCTGTCCTTTTTTGACCCCTATCACATCGGGCTCCCCCGTTCCCTTGTCCTCGGGCCGGGCATCCCCCTCCACAGCGTCCGTCGCCCCCAAACCTCTCCGCAAGGGTCCGTCCCACCACATCCTTTTCCCCCAGCTTTCCCTCGACCGTCCTCCTCACCTCCACTCCCCGCTCGGGCCGTCAAAAAGTATCCTCACCTCGCTCTACGCTCGTCCCTTGACCGTCGTCACCTCGACTCCTCCCCTCCTCCGTCGTCCCTCGACCATCGTTTTGCCTCAAGTCGAAAAGTCCCCAACGAGGGCCCCCCGGGGGCAGGTCATTTGGGGGAAATGACCCTCGGGCCCCTCTCCCCTTTTCCCGGGGGCCCTCAGCGACTTTCTTTTTGGTGATTCCTTCTTTGTAAAATGTCGATTTGTTGTGGGTTGGATGATGGGAAAAACCAGAAACCCCCCCCTACAAAGGGAACATCTACCTACACAACTCCCATCCAAAATTCGGGGATTTGGGGGGGATCCGGGAAAGCGGGGGCCCCCGCCTGGCAGGTCCTACATTGTTAAAAAAGTGCTGCTATTTCTGGAGACCGGAGTGCCGGGGGGGGTTCCCTCCCGATTGGGGTCCGCGGGGCCCAAAAAGCGCCCCTGGGAACTTGCCCCCCCCCCCGCCCTGGGGGCACGCGGGCGCGGGGCAAAATGGCCCGCGCTTCCCGGGGTCAAAATTTTTTTGGGCCCCCCCCCGCAATTCCCAACCCCCCAATCAAAGTCACCTACCCGGGAGAGGGGTTGAGCACAAAGGGGGATACTGGGGGCCCTAAAATACCTTAACTTTGATTGCAGGTGAAAAAAGGTTGCTCTAATTGAATCAAATGGCCGGGGATAGAGAGGAAAAAAAATATGAAAAAAGGAGAATTTACAAGGAAGAGAAACGATGGCATGATAAGAACATCTTAAACGAGGGGTTCTTGCCTGGTCAAAAAGTCCCCTTTAACAAAATCCCCCGATTGAAGCATTCCCCGTTAAAATTTAAATCACGAAGGTCTGGACCCTTTTGGGAAAATTTTTAAAAGTGTTTCCCTTTTGGTGCTTTGTTGAAGGGAGAAGATTAAAAATACTTTTAAGGTAAACGGGTTTCCTTCCCCAAACATTACTATGAAAAGGGGGAACATGTTGATAGAAATGCCCCAATGTGGGTTTAGGAGATTCAAGAACTTGAACTGGAAAAGTCGGGCTAAACGGGGCTATAAAAAATAAGCGTTCATGGGAAAGGGAGCCCATTTTCCCTTTAAATAAAATACACTAGTGGGTTTTTAAATTTTTGTTACAAAAAAAAAAAAAAAAACTAATTTAAGGTTGGATAAAGCCCTGGGTTTCATTTAAGAGACTCCCAAAGGGTGACAGCATTTTTTGGGGGAATTTTCTTCTTGATTTAACAATTTTACAAACCCGGGAAGTACCAATATTTCAATTTTTGCATTGACATTCTTTTCCTTAATTTTGTTTATTTAGGGAAAAATGGGACATTATCCAATTTAAGTGTGGGGGAAAGGGGTTTTAAATGTAAAAGTAAATGATTGCACAATCATGAGCTTACAAATCCCATGCTTTTTTTATGGGCCTTTAAATGTTTATCATCAAGAAATCCTGGGAAAAGACCCTTTGATTTGGGGCCCACTTTGGGCCCAAAGTTGTGACTAGGTTTTTCATGTTAAAAAATTTTTTTTTTTTTAAAAGTAAAATCTCTAAAAGAACGGGGGGTTTTCCCTTTGTTTAGGGCCTTTTAAAATTGAATGGTCCCTTAAGTTGAAAAAAAAAAGCAAATTTACTTCAAGGGAAAAAATTTGGGTTTGGGGTAAATTTTCTCTTGAAATTTTTTTGAGAATACCCTTTAAAACCCAGGAAAAAAGGTAAAGGAAAAATTTTACTTTTGTGATCCCTTTAAAAAAGATAAAAAAAAAAAAAGCCTTTTTCTCCAATAACTCAAGAAAGTGGGGTTAAGAGTAAACCAATTTTTAAAAGTTGTGTGAAAGGGAAAAGTTGTAAGGGTCCCTTTAAAACTGGTCACTTAGGCGATGGGGCCCAGGATGTGCCAACTCAATGAAAATACAATTTAAAGAGAAAGGGGGAAAAAAAAAGGGGGGGAAAAATTTAGTTCCCTTAAAAGAAAGCCCGGTTTTACTTGGGGGAGCTTTGGGCCCTTTCCCCAAAAAAGTTTAAGGGCTCACCCCCGCCCGTCCAAATTTAAAGGGAAAAAAATAAAAAAAAAAAGGGGGGAAATTCAAGAAAAAATGGATACCATATGCTTTCATTCTTGTTTTTTTTGTTTTTGAGAAGTAAAATTGAGGGAGATTATACTTGCTAATAACCAATGAAGTTTAAATGAATGTTTTTCCTTATGCACAAAGGGTATTTTTTTTTTTGTTAAACACTGGATTAAAAATCTGTTGTATTTAGATTAACTACTAAATTTCAACTAGATATACTAGTTACAAATTTTAGTATGTCAGAACCATGGGCAACAAAAGTTCAATGATGGATTTCTCATGTTTAAATCAATTTATTTTCTTGAGCACAAGCAAAAGTTCAAGTGTGGGGATGTTGAAAAAGATCACATTATATTTTTATTTTCTTTTTGGACTTATATTAAATTTATTTCTATATTTTAAGAAAATATAAAGAAATGATATTTAATGGTGTTTATTGTGAAAATTCAGGTTTTGAGGACCCAAAAGTAAATTACAAGTTAATTGGGGGAGTTTTTCACAAAATTGAAGAAGCGGCAGAGGATTGCACTGAAGGCCCCCCGGCCTTAGGCCGGCCTACATTCAAGCCGTCGCCTTGAGCCGCAAGTAGCCTATTAAACCGGGCCCTTAAAAGCATTTAAAATCGCCGGCTTTAAGCGGCCTACATTTAGGCCGCCCGGGTTTGAGCCGATTCATTACTCCCCAGATATCCATTGCGAAAATCTCTCCAAAATCGTATCTTAATTAATTTGCTGACTCAACTCCTCATCAGATCAACTTATCCCCTCCTCTTTGGATCTATAAATAGGCCCCTTGTGTGAACCTTGGAACATCCCCTTTTTTTTAGCATCCTTTGTTTTTCTTCTTTTTTTTAGCATCATTTGTCTTTCTTTTGAATCATTAGAATTCCCTTTGGAACTTTAGGATTTTACATTCTCTTTAATTCCTTTACATTTCATGTTATTCCAAATTTTAGTTTGAAGAAAGAATGTTATTTTGCTGAAGTTTGCTTTCAATTGAAGAATTTGAGGAATCATTTTGGAAGATTGAAGTTCTATAAATCTTGAAGATTATAGCAATTGTTTCATTTACTTTATTTTCTTTTATGCATTTATTAGTTTATTCTTGTTGTTAAATATGAATTCCATTGCACCTCTTTTTTTAAATTTTTTTTTATGAAAACTCAACTAAAATTTTTTTCTAAATCAACCTTGTGGGAAACATAAATAAAGCCATAATTCAAACAAAAAAGATCTTTGTTTTTCCAAAATTTGTTATAGGAAATATAGATATAGGGAAATTTTTTCATAAAAAGAATCCTTTATGAATTTTTTTTTGTAATTAAAATCAATGCATAGGAAGAAAAATTTATCGAAAAAAAAAAATTTGGGTTTTAAAAAACAGGAATTCCTAAGTAAGATTTAAAAATTTCATGGGGGAAGCATCGTTTTGAATTTTATTAGAAATTGACCTAAGTTTTTCATCAATATTTTTATTAAATTTTTCCTAAGGGATTGGGGAAAAATTTTTTTTAAAGATTTTGGAAAAATCATAAAATTTGGGGGAAATTTTTGTTTTGGGGGGGAATTTTTGGGAATCCTCATTTGATTTTAATTAGCGGAGCTATTAAAAAAAATTTGGGGGTTAACTTTATTTTAAAATTTGATAAAGGATTAAGGTTTTTTTTTTTTTTCTTGTGAAAACCATATACCCTAGATTTAAATTTATAACATAAAGGGCCCTATGATTAGTAGAATTAGGGTGGATTCTATTTCCCCATAATTCATCATTTTTAAACACAATTCTTTTTGGGCATTTGTAAAATTCATTCAATTCTCATCAAATATCATTGCCTAAATAATAGTAAAAATTGATAAAGGCCCTTTTACTTAATCAAATTTCGGGTTGCCCCTTTCCCTCACAAAATTATTGACCCGATCTAGTACACTTGCTGGTATTTTTTTTAGCTAATTTTTTTTCCCCTTTTTTTCGTGGATAAAAAGTTTGCCATAGAAAAACCCCCTTTAGATCGAAAGTAAATTTTCCCTTTCCCCCATTTTAAAAAAAGGCCAACCCCAACCCCGTTATTAATTTGATACCCATGGAGATGCTGTAAAGATAAAGATTTCAAAGTTATTGAAACCCCCTTTACTGTTTTTTGGAGCTCCGATTGTGTTTGTCAAGAGCCAATGAAAAAATTTTTGAGGGCAATACCCTTTTAATTAGAGGGGCCCTTTAGAGCTGGATGGAAAGTATCTTGTTTCGGGTTTTAGTCGACCCCTTTCCCAACATCCCTGATTTTTTAACGGGGGGGAGGCCAATACAAAAACCCCCAAAACTCCGGTGTCTGGGTAAAAGTTTCCGTTTTAAAATCCCTTTAGAGAACAAAACCCTGGCGAAAGTCAGTTGTGCGGGTTTCCCTTTTAAAATTCAAAACTAAAAAGAGTTGCCCAAACCCTTTTTAAATTTTCCGTCTTCTGTTTTTTGCTTAGTGGATAGGAACTCAAGAGTAACTCCCTATCCCTAGTTTTTGGGGATGGTGAGCAGGACCTCCCTTTAGCCCCGGTGGCAAGGGTCCCCTTAATTGGTTAAACAAATCCTTCCCTTTCCCAGCACCCCCCCAATCCAAGTATTGATGTCACCCAAATTTTTTTTGTGAGAAAATTTAAAACCGCTTCTTGCTCCCAAGGGCTCCTCCCCCAACTTTCGGGGGGGTGGAGCGGGGGAAAGAACTAGCAAAATCCCGCTTCCTCTTAGCGGGGGTGGTTTCTTTTCTTGGTAAATTTTGGGTTTTAAAACTTCAAAAATTTCTTTTTCCCCATCTAATCAATTTTAATGGCCCAAAAATGGGTTGGGGGGTTTTAATTAGACAAAGAAAATAAAGGATTGCATTGGGTTCCCAAAAACCAAGGGAGGAAAAGCATATTTTGGATACAAAACCCAAAGGTACACGATCGTTTTTTTAACCAAGTTAGTATCAACCCATCAAATACATGCAAAAATTCCCATGGGAAAGTTCAGAATCAGGTTTTGGGTGGTTTTGGGATATTACCCAAATTTCCCTTTCCCCTAAAGGGCCCAAAAATGTAACTACAACATACCCCAAAGCATCATCAAACAATAAAGTTTGAATCTTGTTTTCTAAAAAAGCTAGGTGTGATATTTTAGACATCGTAAAAAAAAAAAGAAAAAATGGGCCCCATAACTTGGTTTTTTAAAAAGAAGAATTTGAAAAAAAAACACAACAACAATTTTTTCCCGAAACCCACAAAAAACAAAGTCCCAAATATTCATCTTCCAAAAACCCCAATTCGATTACTTTTTTGGCAGCCCCTCATGACATCAAAAACATACAAAGCCCTTTACGGAGTTCAAAATGTTTACAGATTATCAACAATCGACTTTCCAAAAAGCCAAATCACTCCTTTATACCATCATCAAAAGATGCAAAACATATATGGTAGTCGTAAAAAAAAACCCAGCAACAACCGTATTGCAATAGCTTAAATTTAAGAAGAAGAAGAGAAAAATTACTTAAACCCTTTAGTCCTTGAAAAGGGAAAAAAATTTATTTTGTAGAAAGAACAACCCGGGATGGAGGAGTAGATGGGAAAGTGGGTCAAATAACGGGAAAGGAAGGGAAAGGGTTTGTGTAAATGGCAGAGTGAAGTGAGGGGGCCTTTTTAGTCCCAACAGAAAAAATTTTTACACGGGCCAAAATACAAGGTCGGTACTTTGGGTTCCTTTTTCTGTGGGTTTTGATACATGGAAACGGTCCCCGTTCATAAATCCTGGGAGGGGCATTCTGGGGGGTTAGATACAAAGAAAACCCGGGATAAAGGCGGGGTACCTTTTTGTGTATAAAGGGGGGGAGCATTTTTTTTTGAGTCAAAACACGACCCGGTACATGAGCGAACCCAAATTTGGGCATCATGGGAGAGGGTTTTATGAGTTAAATACACGACCAGGTACAAGAGCGTTTACCTTGTTGTTATTATGGGAGAGCTTATGTTTAGTCAAATACACGACCAAAGGGACACGGGGTGTACCTTTTTCTGTATCGAATTGTGCCTTCTATGGGGTTAGAAACACGGGCCCGGGACCGAGCGTGTACCTTATTTGTGTATATCTGTTGTACACAATGAGCATTTTTTTTGAAGTGCACGGGGAGGGCCCCCATGATGTATTTCCCCCTTTTTTTTCCAAAATCAATTTTGACACCCTCTGGCATGTTTGAGAAACCGGATTCACCACTATGTACCCCATTGTGTAGAAACAAAGTAATACCTGTCATCACTTCATCTTTCATTTCCCCTTTAAAAGGTCTCCCCCTCCCCGAATTTCCCCCCCACTTGACTTAAAAAAAGCTCTATTAAGGGTTTCTTGAATCCAAAATTGGTTAGCCCTCTGTGGGTTCCTGTCCTGCAAAAGTTACTCCAAAAAAAACGGTGATAAAAAAGAAAAAAAAAACTTACCCAAGCAACCTGGGTTTCCTCCCCAAAAAGCGTGTTGTTTAACGTGTTGCCGACGTAATGAAAACCCGGGGAGCCTTTAAATGGGGAATTTTAAAAAGAGGTTCAGCTTTCCTTTTTTTCTTCCCAAAATGTTTTTTTTCCCCCCAAAATAATGCTTAAACCTTTGGCCATTCCCTTGAAAATGGGCCTTTTTTCCCGGGTGTTCCCAAATAATGTGCCGTAGGGGAAAAAACCTTTTTTAACCCCGGGAAAGGACCGAACCATCTTATTTAACCTTCCCAGGGAAAAAAATTTGAAACCCAGAGTTTAAAAGTTAAAAACAAAGTCCCCTTCATTAAACTGTCCCTTCCGTGGTAGTCGAGCTTCCCTGAAACTTCTTGGCTTTCTCCTTTGGGGAAAAAAATATGAATTGTTTTATGCCCTGGGGCCCCCTTTCCCTCTATCATTTGTTGCATCCTTTGTGTGGTCCCCAACCCACTGAGGGTCTAAATTGGCAGATTCCCATCGCCCAAAATGCCTTGTGCTGAATCTCAACAAATAAAGGCAAGCTTTCCCGAAAACCAATCGATATGGATTTTTATAAAGGGGGGGTTTTTTTAAGCTGTCCGGGTTTCCCACAAAAGCATCATCTTTAAAATTCGGGCCCAATCCGTCTATTTGGGGAACCGGGCTTCATTAAGGGAAAAGCTTTAGGTCCCTTTTTGAAACCCCCCCTTGCCCCCTGTTTTAGGGGGATACCATAGCCAAAACGGGGAGTCACCCCATAAAACGCTTAAATCTTTTCAACTTGCGAAATTAAAAGAATTTTGTACCCCTGTCACTTATGAGTGCCCGTGGGGCCCCCGAATCTACAGAAGGCTTTTTTTTCAAGAATTTAACAACCACCCCCCCGGGGTATTAGTCGATTTAAAGGGTTTTGCTTCACCCCCTTTAGAACGTAAACCACAGCTACCAATATGTATTTAAATTTTCCAAAAGGGAAAGGGGGAAAAAGGGCCCCATAAAAAATCGATACCCCACACATCAATACTTCACACTTTAATTTTGTATGTTGTGGCATTTCATTCCTTTTTGATAAAGTTAACCTCCCTCGGCATGGGCACATGAGCTATATATCTCTGAGCTCTCTAAACAATGATGGCCCCGTAAAATCCCCTTCTTTATACTTTGGGGGCCGTCCTATTGGCACTAAAGTGTCCTCCAATTGGCCCCTTGTGAAAAGTGGAAAAAGATTTTTAAACCTTCTTTTTAGGAAACCCCACCTTCGAATCATCTGATCACCAAAATTTTAAAAAAAATGAGATCCCCCCCGTAGAAATGTTTAAAAACGGTGAAAAATTTCCCCCTTTTGCTGGGTTTTTTTTAATTTTCCTTAAAGGGGCCCCTTTCCCCTAGGTAAATTTGGGAAAAACAAAAACAAACCATAGGATGTTTTTATCTTCAAGGTCTTGATGGCATACAATTGTTCCTCAGGGAAAATTTCATTGATCTCAACTTTTTTCGGTCTTTCTAAATAGGGGAAATTTTCCAAAACTTTACCGGTGGGTTTTTGGGGGGCTAGATTTTCGGCACCCTTTTTTTTCTCTTATTTTCAAATCAAACTATTGAAGAAGAAAAAACCCCGAATGAGGGTGGCTTTGCATCCTGTTTTGTTAGCAAGAATTTCAAGGCGGAATGATCTGTGTATACGATGACCTTAGATAAGATGAGATATGGTCTGAACTTGTCAAAGGCAAAGACAACTGCCAGCAACTCCTTCTCAGTGGTTGTATAATTTTGAAAAAATGTGGCTTCAAATTGCTTAAGGACAAACATTCAAAGTTTCAAAGTATGAGTCAATTCTCTATTCTCTATATTTTTTTATCCTCTCCCCTACACTTAGCTTAAAACAGTGTCCTCACTGTTCCTAATTCAGCACAATTAAAGAGGAATTAACAATACAAGGAACATTAGAGAATAAGAGAAAGGAAAAACTAGTACTTCCCTGTATTTTGGAGTTCTCCCCCTTAAGCACTAGAGAGTGTCATTTGATGATATGTATCCTTGCTGCAGCTACTCCACAAGAAAGAATCAAAACAAAACTAAAATAAAAACAAAACTAAAACAAAACAAAACTAAATTAATTTTTTTTTTTTACATGGGTTTCCCTCCCATGAAGCGCCTTTCTTTAACGTCTTTGGCTAGACATTCCTAGCTAGTTTGTTCAGTGAAGGGTTTTGGATTCCAGCTTTGGTGCCTGTGCTGATGGGTTAATAACATTCGCAACAAAAACAGGAGATATATCGCGAGGATGTTTCATGGCATCATAAATGTTAAATTTAATTACTTCACCATCAAATTTCCCATAGTGGGGGTACCATCATTTACATAAATTTTCATCTTGGATGTCTTAAGGAATGGTCGCCCTAATAATATTGGTGATAAATTATGAGAATCTTTATCTTCCATGTCAAGCACATAAAAATCAGCAGAAAAACTAACCCATTAACTTGAACTAAACATCCTCTAGAAACTCCCTCAAGATAAACATTAGACCTGTCAACAAGTTGAACAATAACTCCTGTTTCCTTCAAGGGACAACATCAAACGTTGATAAACAGACAAAGGCATGACATTGATCGAAGCTCCTAGATCACACATGGCTTTAGCGATTCCAAGATTACCTATTTTGAAAGGGAATGGTAAACTACCTGGGTCTTTACATTTAGGAGGAAGTTTTCTTCTAAATGATAGTTGAAACATTTTCACTCACACTAATCTTTTCATTACCTTTCAGCTTCCTTTGTTAGGCACAAGTCTTTGAGAAATCAAGCATAGCCGGAAATTTTCTTAATTGCATCAAGCAAAGGAATTTTACCACGACTTTGCGAAAAGTTTCCAGAATCTCTTTTTCTTGGGTTCATGCTTGGATTTCGCTAATCTGGAAGGGAAAGGAGGGGGTGTCAACATGACCTTTGGTGGCTCAACTAGAGACCTTCTAATCTGGTTGTCCTGCTGGCTCGGAGTTGAAATTTCTTTCTTAGTCTCTTTCTCAAGATTAATGGTTGTCCTTTTTTATTTGATCCCTGCAATTCTATTCCACTTCTCAAGGTAATTGCATTAAACGCTTTACTTTGGATTGTAATAGTTTGAAAAGGTAACTTACCTTGAGTTTCAAACCCTATGTACAGCAGAAGCAAGCTGGCTTACCTGATTTTCCAAGTTGTGGATGCTCTGCTTTGTCTCATCCTGAAATTGTTTTGTATTAACAGCAAGAGATTTAAAAATTTTCCTCAAGAGACATACCTGAAGTAGAAGGAGCTTGGGGTATTTGGTTTGATGGCTTAGGCTGAAATTGTTGGAAATTTTGTGGGTTATTGCCATACCGGAAGTTAGGATGATCCCTCCATCCAGTATTGTAAGTATTCGAGTAGGGATCATATCTCCTCCGTGGTTGTCCTGGGAATCCTCCTACAGCATTGGCGTGTTTCATGATTGTCATCTTGCAATGTGGGGAACATGTCGGTAGGATGATTAGGAGCAGCACAAATTCCACAAGCCTTCACCTGCTGGGTATTTCCAAGAGCTAGCTACTGCACAAGGAAGGTTAGGTTAGAAATTTGATGTTCAAGGTTTAGAAAACACTTACCTTATTTACCTTCCTTGAAGATGTATCAGCCTATCCCCAAAATTTGTTGCGAATTAGCAGCCATAATGGAGATCAATTCCCTAGCTTGACCGGGGGTTTTTGTTTACTATGGCACCTCCACTTGCAGCATCCATCATCTTCCTCTCCATGGAAGCAAGCCTTCATAGAAGTATTGGATGAGGAGTTGTTAAAATATCCCATGTTGTGGACAGCTTGCACACAGTTGCTTGAACCTCCCCCAATACTCATGAAGAGTCTCAGTGTCCCTCTGTTGATACCACAAATTTCTCTTCTTATACCAGCGGCTCTGGATGCGGGGAAGAAATTTTTCTAAGAAGAGTCTCACCATATCTGTCCAAGTGGTTATAGAACCTTGAGGCAAGTAAAACAACCAATCTTTAGCTTTTGTACTTAAAGAAAAAGGAAAAGCACGTAACTTGATTTGATCGTTGGTTATTCCTTGCGGCATCAATAATAGAACACACTATATGAAATTCTTCCAAATGTTTGTGAGGATCTTCATTCTCAAGACCATGAAAGGTGGGTAGCAGATGTATCAACCCAGATTTCAACTCGAATTCAACACTTGTTCGGGGGTAGTGAATACAAAGTGGTTTTTTGATTCACATCCGGTGCAACCAATTCTCGCAATGTTCTTTCGGGATTTGCCATATCGTCTTCTTTTTCAGAATCAAGGATGAATAAGACAAATCCGATGCCAAGTTCAGTCTAGGGGATGATATAGCTTCTCTTCGCAGCCTCTTAAAAGTCTTCTTAATCTCCGGATTATAAGTGAGTGCACCTGTATGAGAAGAGTGAGTCATACAAGAATAGAAATAAAATTTTACACCAATCCCCGGCAACGGCGCCAAAATTTGATGGGTGTCGAATCCCAAAAAAAATAAAACCTACTCCTAGACAATGATATGATTTGTGTATAGTAGTGAGTAGTGTCGTATCCACAGGGATTGGTTAAATATATTTTATTCAAAGAGAATAAAGAGGAAAAGAAAAATGGGGGGTTTTGTTTGGAATCAAATAATATAACAATTAATAAATTCGAATATTGAAAAAAGCCTAACCAAAGGAATCAAGATAGTTTAATTTAGGAATTGATCATCGATGCAAATGTCTTCTTCCTTATTTCTAGATAAACTGGTTATGGTTATTTAACAAGCTCTAATAACCTATCTCTCCTTACTTCTTCGATAATCAAAACAAGCTCTTTAATTACTTCTCTTATCGATTAGACAACCCTAGACAAGCTCTTTGGATTTAATATATCAATAGCATTAAAAACTAGAGAGACTACCAATTCATGCCAGTAGATTATAAATAACCTATTTAACCCTGATCATACATCTCCATAACATGAATTCAATCATCTATTTTATAATCAAACATGTTATCGTGTCACCGAGACTAGAACTATCAAAAAAATTATGGGTTTGACGTGCTAGATGACAATATATTAACTTGCTAATTGAGTAGAAAGAGCTCTAATTCATACCAATCAACAAAGATAATAATGAAAAAACGTTCAGAAGTTATATGAATATCCAAAAACAAAGAATAGATTAAATACAAATCAATTAGATCTCACAAATTCGTGGAGAATCAAACTTCTATGACCCTTTGGCTAGAAAAATTTCTTAGCTACACATGTTCAACATAAAACGAAAATTAAAAATAAAAACATAACAAGCCTCTGTTCCCGGTTGCCCGCTCTGCCTCCTCCTTTCTTCTTGTCTCCAAGATGAATCCAAGATCTTTTAATCCTCTAGGGGTTAGTTCTATTTATATTGTTAAGGGATGGCAGAGGATCTTTAGCTAGCAAGATACGAAAATATCTTTTCCTTTTTGATGTAAATCTCAAGAAGTGAATAATCGTCCACACTAGACGCCCCACCACACGGGCGTGGGGCAAGCCATACCTTCCCCTATGGGTAATCTACAAGTCTTCATCATGATCCGTGTGTGCCACGGCTTATACCACGGTCAGATCTCAAGCCGTTCATCCTCTGGTTGATGTTCCACAATTTTTTCAACCTTAGCACGTCTTCCATTTCAATTTCGACCACGCTTCAAGCAAAGGTTTCCACCAAGGCCAGATCACAGTCGTCTCTCTCTCTGTTGGAAGTCCACATTTCCACCTTCTTAAAGCAGTGTATAGCACGGTTTGCACCATGGCCGTGTCTCAAACCGTGCCTCCTTCTAGCAGATACACGGTCGTGTACTTCAACGTGTAGTTTCCTGTGGCTTCAAAACTAATCACGGCCGGTGTACTTTTAACTGCACGCCCATGTACTTTCCTCCAGCGGTGTAAATCCTTGTCTTTGATCCAAGTTGTAGATGACTTCTCTAATTTACTTGAATTAGCACCCTTGACTCCATTTAAGATGATTTATCACCATAATAGAATTAAGTACCATTTTCTTATGATTTCTATAAATCTATAATAAATTAACCAAAACTTCATACAATAAAGATTGAGTATAAAATGGCTCTATCCGGGGATCAACTTTGGTGGTGAGTGAAAAGGAGAGTGCAAGCCTTGCAAAAGGAGAGTTGTGTGGCAAGAGCAAGTGTAGTTTAGGGAAGCGTTAGTGATGAAGCAACCTATGTTGTTGCTGGTTTTTAAAGAAACATCTTTGATACTAGCGAACTATCTAACTTTTTTGCCTAGTGTGGTTGTGTCTATTGTGCAGGACTTTGAAGATGTCTTCCCTAAGGAGATTCCAAAGGGATTAAACCCCCTATTCGTGGTATTAACCACCAGTTGACCTTGTACCCGGAGCAAACGATTCGAAACAAGCCAGCTTATAGGAGCAATCCGGAGGAGACAAAGAAACTCCAAAGGCAGGTCGATGAATTAATGGAGAAGGGGTAGTGAGAGAAAGCATGAGTCCATGTGCAGTGCCTGTGTTTTTTGGTGCCTAAGAAGGATGGGCATGGGGGAATGGGGTGTTGACTATCGCGCCATCAACAACATCACAGTAAGTATCGTCATCCATTCCTTGGTTAGATGACATGTTAGATGAGTTACATGGGTTTTAGTGTCTTTTCCAAAATTGATCTGAAAAGTGGATATCACCAAATTAGAATGAAAGAAGGTGATGAATGGAAAACCACATTCAAAACGAAAAAATGGATTGTATGAGGGGTTTTAGTAATGCCTTTCGGTTTAACAACCCCACCTAGTACTTTTATAGACTTATAAATATGTTTTCAGGACTTTTATTGGAAAATTTTTGGTTGTCTTTTTTGATGATATCCTCATTTACAGCAAGAGTTTAGAAGACCATATACTCACTTGGGGGATGTTTTTAGAAGTGCTTCGAAAGGAGCAATTATATGCTAACCTCAAGAAGTGCACTTTTGCACAAACAAACTTGTGTTTCTTGGTTTTGTTATTAGTGCATAGGGAATACCGGTTGATAAAGAAAAGATTTGTGCGATCCAAGAATGGCCTAGTCCAACTAATGTAAGTAATGTGCGGGGTTTCCATGGACTAGCGAGCTTTTACAAGAGATTTGGGGAAGGATTTCAGCACCATTGCAACCCACTTACTGAGGTAATTAAGAAGAACGTGGGGTTTAGATGGGAAGAGCAGCAAGAGAAGGCCTTTTCAGACGCTTAAAAAATAAGCTGACTCAAGCGCTATTATTTGGGTTTACCTGACTTTGCTAAAACATTTGAAATTGAGTGTGATGCTTCAGGATTAGGTATTGGAGCAGTGCTTATGCAGGAGAGAAGACCAATTTCATTCTTTAGCGAGAAGCTAAGTGGGGCAACCTTGAACTACCCTACTTATGACAGGATTATATGCATTGGTTCGAGCACTAGAGACTTGGCAACACTATCTATGGCCAAAAGAGTTGTGACCACACTGATCATAAATCCTTGAAGTACTTGAAGGGCAACACAAGCTAAACAAAAGGCATGCTTGTTAGTTTAGATTCATCGAAACATTTCCATAGTCATCCACTACAAGCAAGGTAAGAGAATGTCGTTGCTGATGCACTTTCTAGAAGGTATGCTCTTATCTCTACTCTTTTTTCTAAACTGTTTAGTTTTGAGCACTTTAAAGGAATTGTATGCTGCTGTCGGATTTTTGTGAAGAGAAATGTGCATTGTGAGAACAGTGGTCATGGTAAAATTTTATAATCATGAAGGATTCTTATTTAGGGAGAGTAAACTATGCATTCCAATTTGTTTTTTAAGAGAATTAACTAGTGAGGGAGTCTCAGGGAGGAGGGTTTAAATGGGACATTTTGGAGTAGCTAAAACTTTAGGGGTATTGTAGGAACACTTCTATTGGCCTCACATGAAACGAGATGTTGAGAGGATTTGTGAGCGATGTGTCACTGTAAGCAAGCAAAATCTAAAGTCTAACCTCAAGGGCTTTATACCCTACTTCCCATTCCTCATGAGCCTTGGGTAGATATTTCCAGGGAAATTTTATGGTTGGGATTACCCAGGTCTAAACAGGTTGAGATTCTATTTTTGTAGTCGTAGATAGATTTTCTAAGATGGCACATTTCCATTCCTTATCACAAAACAGATGATGCTTGCAATTTTGCCAAATTTGTTTTTTTAGGGAAGTTGTGAGATTACATGGTATGCCTAGAACAATCGTATTGGATAGAGATGCTAAGTTCTTGAGCTACTTCTGAAAGACCTTGTGGGCTAAGTTAGGAACAAGTTATTGTTCTCTACTACTTGTCATCGACAGACTGATGGCCAAACTGAGGTAGTAAATCGAACCTTATCTACTTTGTTAAGGGTTGTCTTTAAAAGAACATTAAAAGTTGGGAGGATTGTTTGCCGCATGTTGAATTTGCCTATAATCGTACAATGCATTTTGCTACTAAGTTTTCTCCTTTTGAAATTGTGTATGGTTTTAAAATCCCCTAACTCCTTTGGATTTATCACCTTTGCCTATTTCTGAGTATGTTAATCTAGATGGCAAGAAGAAAGCAGAATTTGTTAAACAGATCCATGAGAAGGCAAGGCTAAACATTAAGCAAGAAAGAGTAGTATGTGAAACAAGCCAACAAGGGTCGTCGACAAGATGTTTTTAAACTTGGAGACTGGGTTTGGGTTCACATGCGCAAAGAGCGGTTTCCTATGCTGCGTCGATCTAAACTACTTCCTAGAGGCGATTTGACCATGTCAAATTCTTAAGCACATCAATGATAATGAATACAAAATAGACTTATCAGGTGAGTATCAAGTAAGTGCTACGTTTAATGTTACTTTTTTGAGTCCTTTTGATGCAGGCGATGATTTGAGGACAAATCCTTTTCAAGAGGAGGGGAATGATGAGATCCCTGATGGGAGGGCCAAGCCAGAAGATGGAATGTGGATCCTCTTGAAGTGCCACCTGGACCGATCACAAGAAATCAAGCGAAACGATTCAAGGAAGCACTTAACGGGTTTATAAAGGATGTCCACGAAGCCCAAAGGATTGGGGGCAATCATGAAGTTAGAAAGGATTGGAACAACTAGGGGAATGCCCTTGCTCTTGTACAAGTCCAAACAGATACGGGTTTAAAGAAGGCATGTCTTTACAAGGCACAGCCGTGTAGGAGTCTGAAGGTTACATAGAATCATACACGGTCATATACACGGCTAAAAGGCACGGCCGTGTATGGTGTCAAAAAAATCCACAGAAAGAAAACACGTCTAGAAGTACACGGCCATGTATATCTCCAACGCCGGCTCAAGGCCACCGCCTTCATTCCAACGCCGCCGCCTTTATGTCTTGTTTTGTTATTTTTAAGCAACTTATTGAAGTGATGTCGTTTTGGGGGGTTTATTGTTACAAATTGTAAACCCTAAAAATAAAGCTCCTAGGGTTTAGAACAAATAGAATATAGAACATACAACATTGAAGTTTGAAAAACACTTTTGAGAGAATTCCTCTCTTGGTTCATTAAAGAACTAATCTAGAACTTATCGGATTTTATTCCGTGGCATTCATCCCGACTTATCAATCGGGCTTTCATCCCGATTATGGCGTCTTCATATTATTCTAAGGTTCTTGTCTCACTTATAGACAATGGGTCGCGGTTTCCCCCTTTAGTGTGTTTTGGGATCTTAGGTAGCGAATTCCGAACGTGTTGGGATTGGGTTTTGTCACATGTTGGCGTGGTTCGTATCAGTTAGGAATCCGAGCAAACCGATTTCGCATCAAATCTTCTAGATCGGATTAAAATTGCACAAATGGAAGATTTTAGGTGTGGTATTTACATATTAAGATTAAGCTCACCCCCTTCCTATATTTTTTTAGTTGAGTGAAAATGGATGAACAACTAGAGTATGATGAGAACAAAAACTTGGTGGGACATTACATAGATGAGATGGAAGAGAACACTATTACTATGTGGAGGAAGAGTTTACAAGAATTAATGAATTATTGTAAATTGATGTTTTATTGTTAATTGAAATTTGGAAATAGATTGCAGCTTGAGATTTTGTGGTTATTAAATAATGAAATTCGGAATGACTCATTATGAGTCATTCATTTGATTATAGTTTTTTAAGTAGTATGATGGATAATGTAAAATGAGCAGGTTTTGAAGTATGTTGAAATTTTAGAGGCTTAGCGTATCGCTCGATAGTAGTGACACATGGGGGCTATAGTGCTCCATGTTTTGGGGGGGTATAAACATAAACATAGACACCCAAATACCCAAACACTAACGTAGGCATAAACAAGCACAAATACACACACATACATATGCACACATAGACAAGACAAGCACATGTGGATGCATGCACTACATAAACACACACACACTAACATCTAGGTAAAGACACATAGTCATAAAACACACAAAGGCAAAGGCATAGACAAGCACATGAGTACACAAAAACAAACCCCGGGCTCAAGCATAGATGCTCATAGGGAAATGGAGATAGAGAAACAGACATAGACATAAACATAACATATGAATATAGACACAAACACCAATTAGATATACACTGATAGACAAGCATACGTAGATGCACACGATACGTGTGCGTACACACATATACAAATGAAGATAGGGTTAGAGATAAAGAAATAAAAACATTGACATAAATACGCAAAACATAAACAAAGACATAATTATAGACATACAAAAAACACAAAACAAAGAAATAGACACTAGCACATAGATAATGATGCACAATGACACAAATTATGTAGAAACATAAACACAAACATAGACATACAACCACATACATAAGGGCATGTATACGCACATGCAAGCATAGATGCACCCATACACTTTGGAGTGCCTTTGTCCAATTACAAGCAACAATGCAATAGGATTCGAAAAAATGATACACAATCAAAATGGCATGGACCCTAATTGAAAATGGAACTTAAAAATGGCGTGAAAAGGATAGAAAAGAAAAGAACTAATTCCTTACCAGATATTACGCACTAGTTAGAATTAGGTTTGATTTGTTGTTTTTGATATTACGCACAACAAAAATGAAAATCCGTCGCCACAAATTCTAAGAGAATTTGATAAGAGCAATTGTGTGAATGGAAGTATCCCTTATGGGTTTTAATATCTGAAAAAATGATAAGTTAAAAGTTCCCTTAAAGGGTACGAACCATGCCCACGTGTGACGGGAAACCCAATACCATACGTTCAGAATTGCTACCCAAGAGCCAAACACAATCAAGTGGAACCGCGACCCATTGCCTATAAGTGAGGCAAGAACCTTGGTATATTATGTGACGCCACAATCAGGATGAAAGACCGATTGATAAGTTGGGATGAACGCTTTCGGAAGAAATCTAATAAGTTCAAGAGAAGTTCTTTAAAGAACCCAAGAGAGGAATTCTCTCAAATATGTTATTCAACCTTATATGTCTATTTTTTTTTTCTATTTTTCAACCCAGACATTTTATTAGGGTTTACAACTCGTAATAATAAAGTCCAAAACGACATAACATCATAAAGTCGCAGAAAAATAACAAACAGGAATTAAAGGCCGGTGGCGTTAGAGCGGTGTAGTGGCCGGCGTAGAGAGTATACACGGCCCTGCCTTTCTAGACATGTTGTTTTTGTAGATACCGACACCATACACGGCCTTGCCTTTGAACCGTGTATACGACCGTGTATGTTTATGTGGAGCCTCCAGACTCACTACATGGTCGTGCCTTGTAAAGACACGCCCTCTTCAACCCTTTATCGGTTATGACTTGTACAAGAGTTAAGGGCATTCTCATGGTTGCTCCAATCCTTTCCGGTTCATGGACTTCCTTTATCAACTCGTTGAGTGCTTCCTTGAATCGTTTCGTTTGAGTTTTTTGTGATCGGTCTAGGTGGCACTTCAAGAGGACCCACATTCCATCTTCTAGCTTGGCTCCCATCATGGCTCTCATCATTCCCCCTCCTCTTGAAAAGGTTTTTGTCCTCAAATTGTCGCCTACATCAAAAGGACTCAGATCAGTAATATTAAACGTAGCACTTTTCTTGATACTCACCTCGCAAATCTATCTTGTATGCATTATCATTGATGTGCTCAAGAATTTGAAATGGTCCATCGCCTCTAGGGAAATAATTTAGATCGATGTACACAGGAAACCGCTCTTTGCGCATGTGAACCCAAACCAGTCTCCAGGTTTTAAAAAAAAGCCCTTGTCGACGACTCTTGTTTGCTTATTTCACATACTACTCTATTCTTCGCTCAATGTTTAGCCTTGCCTTCTCATGGATCTATTTAACAAATTCTGCTTTCTTCTTGCTATCTAGATTAATATACTCAGAAATAAAGGGAGAGGTGATAAGTCCAAAGGGAGTTAGTGGATTAAAACCAAAACGCAATTTCAAAAGGTGTAAACTTAGTAGCAGAATGCATTGTGCGATTATAGGGAAATTCAACATGCGGCAAACAATCCTTCCAACTTTTTAATGTTCTTTTTAATGACAGCCCTCAACAAAGTAGATAAAGTCGATTTACTACCTCAGTTTAACCATCATTCTGTGGATGACAAGTAGTAGAGAACAATAACTTAGTTCCAAACTTAGCCCACAGGGTTTTCCAGAAGTAGCTCAAGAACTTAGATCTCTATCCAATACGATTGTTCTTGGCATACCACTTATAATCCAGAGGATAAAAAAAATATAGAGAATGGAGAATTGACTCATAACTTTTAATGTTTGTCCTTAAGCAATTTTAAAGCCAAAACCCTAGGGGAGAGCGAGGAGTTTTTTTGGTGGCAAAAAGAAGAGGCAGAGGAAAAGGAGACCAAAAAAAAAAAAGGACTTTTTTTTTTTTCACTTTTATTTTCGTTTTGAGGATGAACATGTGTAGCTAAGAGTTTTTTTCTACCCAAAAGGAATTTTGAATTTTAATTTTTACAATTTATGAGATCTAATTGATTTACTTTATTTTTTTTGTTTTTGGAATTTATATATCTTCTGGAAGTTTTGTCAATATTATCTTGTTGATTGGTATGAAATGAGCTCTCTACTCAAATTAGCAAGTTAATATATTGTCAAATAGTAGTCAGATCTAATTGTTTTTAGTTCTAGTTTCTGTGACACAATTAACATTTTGAATTTAAAATTTAAAATTTAAATTATTAGGGATTTAAAAACTTGTTTAAAAAGGTTTTTTATAAACTTTTGGATGAATGATAGCTCTCTTGTTTTTAATGCTAAATTTGTTAAATCCCCAAGAGCTTGTTTTTGGGTTTTTTAATCAATAAAAAAAATCAAATAGCATGTTTTTTATTATCAAGAAAGTAAGGAGAGATAGGTTTTTTAGAGCTTGTTAATAACCATAACCATTTATCTTAGAAAGGAAAAAAAATATTTACGTCAATATCAATTCCCCAAATTAAATAATGATTTCCCTTTTGGCTAGGTTTTATCCTTTTTAATTTTTTTTACTATTTCAGTATTATTGATTCACAAAAAAAACCCCCATATCTTCTTTTTTCTCTTATTCTTTTTTAATAGAAATAATTTAACCAATCCCTGTAATACGACCCACGCACTACTATACACAAAACAATAATTGTCGGGTAGGTTTTTATTTTTTTTGGATTCGACACCCCAAAAATTTTTGGGTCGTTGTTGGGGATTGGGTGTCAATTTATTTCTATTTTGCATGACCGTTTTTTAACGGGGGGAACTCACTATAATAGAGATTGAGAAGACTCAAAAATGCGAAGAAAGCTAAGCTCGTAAAAAAAAAACCGTATCTCTTCATCCCCTGGACTGAACTTGGCATCGGATTTGTCTATTCATCCCTTGATTGAAAAAGAAGACGATATGGCAATCCTGAAAGAACATTAAGAGAATTGGCTGCACAGATGTGAATCAACAACCACTTTATATTCAATATCCTAAATTGGCTGTTGAATTTGAGTTGAAATCTGGTTTGATACATCTGCTACCCACCTTTCATGGTCTTGAGAATGATGATCCTCACAAACATTTGAAAGAGTTTCATATAGTGTGTTCTAGTATGAGGTCCGCAAGGAATACCGACGATTAAATCAAGTTACGTGCTTTTCCATTTTCTTTAAGTACTAGAGTTAAAGATTGGTTGTTTTATTTGCCTCCAGGTTCTATAACTACTTGGACAGATATGGTGAGGCTCTTCCTGGAAAACTTTTTCCTGCGTCTAGAGCCGTTGGTATAAGGAGAGATTTGTGGTATCAAACAGAGGGACACCAAGACTCTTCATGAGTATTGGAGAGGTTTACAACATCTTGTGCAAGCTGTCCACAACATGGGATATCTGAACAACTTCTCATTCAATACTTCTATGAAGGCCTGCATTCATGGAGAGGAAGATGATGGATGCTGCTAGTGGAGGAGCCATAGTGAATAAACCCCTGGTCAAGCTAGGGAATTGATCTCCATTATGGCTGCTAATTCGCAACAATTTGGGTATAGGCATGATTCATCTTCAAGGAAGGTAAATGAGGTAAGTGTTTCTAACCTTGAACATCAAATTCTAACCTAGAACACAAATTTTAACCTAACCTCCCTTATACAACATTAGCTCTTGGAAATACACACAGGTGAAGGCTTGTGGAATTTGTGCTGCCCCTAATCATCGTACTGACATGTGCCCCACATTGCAAGATGAACATGAGCATTCCCAATCTTTGGAGGATTCCCCCGGCAGCCCAAGGAAAAATGATCCCTACTCGAATACTTTAAAACCTGGATGGGGATTCCCTAACTTCAGTAGGCAATAAACAAAAATTTTCCCAAAAATTCAACTTTAAGCCATCAAACCAA